>JAVJIF010004668.1:0-162500 GCA_038442645.1 Agave tequilana | reverse complement strand
CTAACTCCCTAACAATGTCGTGGAAACGCGGCTTTTGCCGTGTTTTCGCGTCCAGGGTGTGGCGAGGTGTGATTGATATTCAATTTTGCATATTTTACCACATCTATACCATGCATATTGTAAATAAAAATGTCATTTTTAATCTTCTTCTCTCTATTTTTGCAGGTCCACATCTGAAATGAGAAAAGGCCCAAAATCTCTTTAATTCGCAAGAATTAAAGGAAATTAATTCAAAGCCCAAAAGAGAGCCCAAAGTTTGAGCCCAGGATCTGGAGAATTCCACGCGCCAGATCACTCTTCCAGAAGGTCCATGTGGCTAACAACTTCGTAACAAACTCGCAACAGAATTCTGGTACCCAACGGCCTTGAAACTGCCGCGCTTTGCCGCGCGTCCGCGGCAGATCTGGGGCCGTTGGGCGCCAGATTCTGCCAGCTGTCTCGTCTTCTGGAGCCTTCTCTCTGAGGCCTATAAATACAGCCCCAGGACCAGCGAAAATAAGAGAGGAGAGATTAGAGGATAGAGCTTTGTATTTGCTTAGGTTTTTCTTTAAGATTTTAGTGCTCTAGGTCTTCTTCTTCCTCCCTAGAAATTCTGCATAAGAAAGAGATTGTAAGATAGAGAAAGCTTGTGTAAACCAAGGGGTGACAACTTGTGAAGCAAGGATTAATCCATTCTCTTTTCTCCTCTATTGCATTTTTTAGTATTACTTGCTTTCTTTAATTCTAGCTTTAATTTCCTTGCACTGTTATTCATGCTTTGCTTTTCTTTTCTTATGGCTAGTAGCTAACTTTTCTAACATGAACTAGCTAACCACTAACCTTGCTAACTACTAACTCATGGGTGATTGCTATCTTTAATCTTGCAAGTTGTATGGTCTTCTCTTCTCCGATGGGTACTTTCATTACTTGGCAAGTTCTTGTTGTAATTCCAAATGATTCATGTGTGCCTCATTTAGAGCCTTGTCTTTAGAACAAGTGCCTTGATGGAACATGGAGATGGATCACCAAACATATGCTATTTGTTGTACAACTTCTTTACTTCAATTAATGAATGTTGTATCTTCTTCCTTAGCATCCCTTGAGTGTCGCTCTTTTGATTCCATTATTGAAAGTCTATCTTGTAGGCCAATGACATCTATGAGTCTACAAGACAAGTCCAAGAGTGATCACCCGTCATTCAAGTGGGAATGTAACTAGGCCAACACGCAAGACAAATCTTTGCCGATGAATCAACATGAGGCACGCATCACCATCACGGAGTTTAGTAAGTTTAGCAAAGTAGTAAGGTTAGCTAGTCATGGTTTTCTTCCATCTTAAAATCTTCTACAAGTTTCATTCTTTTAGTTTTCTTTTCAAAGCCAATCTTGTTTTCATATTCTTTCCGTTTTATTTCCATCATGCACAAATCCACCGATTCTTTCACTTCTTTTTCCAATTTGTTTTCATTCTTTTAAAGCAAAGAAGAATCTTCGTTTTCTTTCTTCACAACGAACCATAACACTTCCATCGCGAGCTCTCCCTGAGAATCGACTCGGTATAGCCCATGCTATAACGGAGATTTGAAAAGGGTACATTAATCTTTATAAATACATTATGGAGTGATCAAAGCACCTAAGGTTGACTCTAAACCTTCTCTCTTTCGTTGAATATCTGTGCAAATACTTCACACTATCTTTTCCTTCATCAAATTTGGCGCCGTTGCCGGGGAGAGCAACGGTTTTTGGTTTAAAGTGAAGAACTAAACGCATTTTCTTCTCTGTTGCAGGTTACAGGTGAAGAAACAGAAAAAATAGCATTGCAGTAACATATAAGTGGACCTGGGCCTCTGCTCTTGAAAGCAGAGACCAGGATCCCTCAGTTTTGCCGCAGAATCTCGGCCCCAGCCGCAGATTTGCGGCAATCCTGAGTTCAATACTGACAAGTTTTCTGTAGGGTCTTCAGCTTTGCAAAATACAGCTTCTGCAATAATTCTTTTCTTGTATGCTTCACCATACTCCTGCTAATTATAATAAACAGTAAAACATTGGTTGAAACGTTAAAAATTGTTTAGACATTTGCATTCTAGGCACGTGTCTTTCAATTCCTTTACTTTTACTGTTGAAGAGTGCTGGAGGCAAGGTACGTACGCATTGCATATTGACTAGGACTCACTCTTTGTTTGATTTAATTACGCTTTGAGTGAACCTTGTTTGTTGATATCAAACACTTGCACCAAAACTGATTTTAAGGGCACCACCCATAAATAAGATAAGGTGGGGGATTTTATCACCCTTTCCTTAGCCCGAAAACCACCATTCCAGCACTCACAATCCTAAGCTTCTAATAAAAACTGATAGACGTTGACCCTAGGGACATCCGGACTCACTTAGGAGATTATCCTAAAGGGGAAAAGTGTTGGGAATTGACTTTTGGAAAATCAGTGTCTAGGAAAGGGATTGAGGGCCGAAAGCCCGAAGGTTGGTGGTTACTTAATTAAGGAACGTCTTTGACGGAAAACCTCCCAACAACCTTGCCCTTACCTGGCTGATTTGCTTGTAGTCAAAGTCTACACTAAACCTCTTGTGGATGATCTAATCAGTTAGGAGTCGTCTAGGTCCAGGAATCCTAGAAGCTTGGATTGATTTTCTTTTTAATTGTTTGTTATTTTCTCTTTTTCGCCTGGTGTGATCGGTGCACGTTGTTTGTGACTGTATATGCAAGAGTGGTTCCGTGATCCTAATTCTGCAAGACTTGTTAGACCTTCTGCACTTACACAACCACTTGACACAATGGAAAATAACGTTTCACTTCAAGATCGATTCTATCCGATTCGCACCTCCCTTCCATCGTGCATTCTTCTCCCCGAACCAAATGGAAATCACTTTGAGCTGAAACCGCAATTCATTAATACACTTCCCCGATTTCATGGTCTAGAGTTTGAGGACGCGTACCTCTTTATTCGTGAGTTTGAAGAGGTATGCCAAATGATGAGAATTTTCCAACTGACCGAGGATGCTGTTAGGTTAAGGTTCATACCATTTGCACTTAAGGATTTAGCTAAGAAGTGGCTTTACAATCTTCCCGTCAGTTCCATATCTTCTTGGGATGATTTTGTTAAGGTCTTTCTTAAGAAATTCTATCCTATTCACAAAACAGCCCTCATGCGGAAGAATATCATGCAATTCAAGCAGGAACCAAATGAACCTTTCTGGAAGTATCTTGAGCGTTTCAAAGACCTTCTAGCCCTGTGTCCTCATCACGGCATAGAGAAATGGCGTTTATGCCAGATTATCTATGACGGTCTAGATTACCAAACGAAAACCCTCCTTGAATCCATGTGTCAAGGGGAATTTTTGAAGAAAGATGAACATCAGGGGTGGGATCTCTTTGAAACCTTAGCTGAGAAAACCATTCAGTGGGAGTCATGCCCTGATAAACCCACTCCCACCACTTCCAGAACTGGTATGCACTCCATAGAATCCTCTATAGCCACAGAAGCTAAGATCACACAATTGATGAAGAGGATAGAACTGCTTGAGTCTAGGGGAAATTCTGTTGTAAATCAGGTCAACCCATTGCCTGTGATTAAAAACCGGGTTGCACCTACTGTCATGACCTTAACCATGTCTTTGAGGAGTGTCCTTTGTATCAGCCCCAATCATATCAGGAGAACTTGAATGCAGCATTTACCAGACCCCCATACTCCAACACTTACAATTCAGGATGGCAGAACCATCCAAATTTTTCGTGGAGTCAGTCTGGTCCTGAGCATCATAGGCCACCATTTCCACATCCTTATAATGCTCAGTTTCACCCATCCAGTTTCAATCGTAATGCACCAAATTTTCATCCATCTCAAGGTCCACCACAATCCCAATCTTTTCAAAGTCCACCACACTACCAATCACAATTCCAGCCTCCGTATTATCAACATCCACCCCAGAATGATTCAGAAATATCAGAGTGAGGAAAATGTTAGAAACCTTTACAAAGAACTATCATCAGGATATGAATAAAGTTCAGGTCCAAATTGGGCAATTGGCTAATTCAGTAAATGAGAGACAAAAAGGACTGTTACCAAGTCAGCCATTGCCAAATCCCACACATGAAGACACGGGCCCAAGTCATTGTCATGCTATTCATACCCTGAGATCTGAAAAACAAGTAGACAATAAGGTTTCTAGTCAATCATCCCATCCAGTACCAAAACCAACACCTCCTGTCCCAATACAACCAGCTTCTGACAAACCATCTTCTAGTACAGAGCCATCCACTTCAAAAGCCAAGGGTAAAGAAAAGGTAGATGAGCAACCTTATAAGCCTAGTATACCATTTCCAAATAGGCTTATAAATAACAAGACAAATGCTCATATGGAGAAAATAAAAGAAATGTTCAACAAGGTCCAAATCAATGTCCCTCTTCTTGATGCCATACAACAAGTGCCATCATATGCCAAATTCTTGAAGGAAATGTGCACCAAGAAGAGGAAAACACAAGTCCCTAAGAGAGTCTTCCTAGCATCAACCATTAGCGAATTATTCACTGGTCCAATTCCTGTTAAATACAAAGACCCAGGGAGCCCCACCATTTCATGCATCATAGGACAGACTACCATCAATAGGGCACTGCTTGATTTAGGGGCCAGCATCAATCTCCTACCTTTTTCTGTGTACCAACAATTAGGGTTAGGCGATCTTCTCCCTACCCAAATGACCATACAATTGGCTGATCGCTCTGTCACTAGACCCCAGGGGGAAATTCACGATGTCCTTGTCAAAGTTGGGGAATTCATTTATCCTGTTGACTTGTAGTCCTTGAAACAAAAACCTGTGTCAAATTCCAATCAAAGGGCTCAAATTCCTGTCATTTTGGGACGACCATTCCTGGCTACTGCAAATGCCATCATTAATTGCCGGAATGGATCAATGAGGTTAACCTTTGGTAACATGACTCATGAACACAATGTCTTCCACACACAACCTCGTAAAACAAAAGATCAAACATTTGAGGTTAGTTTCATTAGTAACAATTATGAGGAAGAAGGTGAAGATCCAAAAGATGAGTCACAATCTTGTGATTCTCTTATCCGAGTACCCTTTCAAAAGGGGAAAGTTGATTTGGATATTTTCACTTTCAATGAGCCAACTCTGACTGTATTCGAACCTCCGATTGATATATCCTTTGAAGACCTGTTTGTTGATGAGATCATGTGTCTAGATGAGTCAACTCGGGGTCAGCTAACTGATTGCACACTTCCGGATGTTGACCTTAGTTTTGAAGAATTGTATGGAGAGGAGCTGAAATTCCTTAACATTGGAAGTGATGAGATTCAGAGTGAGAGTGGTGATAAGGAATTTTTTAGTGAACAATATGGTGGAATGAGGGTAAATGATAATAATAAACAATTGAATCTGGAAATACCTAGGGCTAAAATAATTCAAACCGTTTCCCAACTGAGCTCACAAAAGCAGACGCACTGGAACGATGGGAAACGGGCCAGAGGAAAACGACCAAAAGCCTAGGTAATGGTTACACTTGTATATACTCTTTGTAAATAATTTTTTGCACTTTCTTGTAAATAAAAGTTTCTTACCTCTTACCTATTTCATGCATACATATATCATGATGCATTGAGGACAATGCATGAGATAAGTGTGGGGGAGGGTTTACTAACATAGAGTTTTTAGATTTTCTTTCTTTTACACTTCTTTTATGATCTTCCCTTTTATATAGGAATTTTTCTCTTTCTTTAAAAACTTTTTGAAATAAGAGACAAAGTTTTGATCTATTTTTAAGAAAATTAAGATGATCTTAGAAATTAAGAAAGCCTTAATTATGACATCTTAAACCTAGTTGAAATAATAGATCTTGTTTAAAATTATAGGCTAAGTAAGATAAATTGGGGAGATATTTTTATCTTGAATTTTTTGCCTTAGATAGTATGCACTTCACACTTACACAATTTTTGGGATGGAAACAAAGACCTAAAATGCCATAAAGTAAAAAAAAATTAAATAAATAAAACATCACTTATTAAGCTGGATAATTATGCCTCAAGAAGCATGATTATTCACGCCTAACGGTGGTAAAGGAAATAAATAATCCCCTTTAGTTTTGTGGCCTTTTTCACTCGAGTCCTTAAACCCGAGGGATGTTTTCTCATCTGGTGCCCTAGGACCTTCTAGTTTGGGAGTCATCGGTTATAGGTTCGCTACATGGGTGAACTAGAAAGCCTAAACTAAGGGAAGAAGAAAAATTAAAAAAAAAAGAAATATAAATATATATAAATAAATGGCTTTATGGTTAGAGTTGAAATCCCAGAAATCTTCACTATCACAATGTGCATACTATCTAGGTTTTATGAAAGATAAAGTATTCAATCCAATTTTTAATTCTTACCTTAATTGAAAACAAGATCCTGCATGGAGACTAAGTTTAAGAAAAAATAATTATAGGTGGACTTATGACCTAAGATCACTTATATTTTTTGCAAAAATAGTTTGAAAACATGTCTCTCTTTCAAAATGAATTTTCAAAACACTAACATTTGTTTTCTTTCTTTATGGATTTTGTGGGTGCAATCCGCTGAAAACCCTCAGGAGACAACACTCCTCCTCTAGGGTAACCTAGAGGTTTAACGGCTTGTTGCACGTGCTCAGTGCAATCGTGTCACCTACGAAAGTGGTGTAATAAAATTGGTAGTATAGTTTTTCTTTTCTTTGTTTGCTCGGGACGAGCAAAAGAATAAGTGTGGGGGTGTGATTGATATTCAATTTTGCATATTTTACCACATCTATACCATGCATATTGTAAATAAAAATGTCATTTTTAATCTTCTTCTCTCTATTTTGCAGGTCCACATCTGAAATGAGAAAATGCCCAAAATCTCTTTAATTCGCAAGAATTAAAGGAAATTAATTCAAAGCCCAAAAGAGAGGCCAAAGTTTGAGCCCAGGATCTGGAGAATTTCACGCGCCAGATCACTCTTCCAAAGGTCCCCGTGGCTAACAACTTCGTAACAAACTCGCAACAGAATTCTGGTACCCAACGGCCTTGAAACTGCCGCGCTTTGCCGCGCGTCCGCGGCAGATCTGGGACCGTTGGGCGCCAGATTCTGCCAGCTGTCTCGTCTTCTGGAGCCTTCTCTCTGAGGCCTATAAATACAGCCCCAGGACCAGCGAAAATAAGAGAGGAGAGATTAGAGGATAGAGCTTTGTATTTTCTTAGGTTTTTCTTTAAGATTTTAGTGCTCTAGGTCTTCTTCTTCCTCCCTAGAAATTCTGCATAAGAGAGAGATTGTAAGAGAGAGAAAGCTTGTGTAAACCAAGGGGTGACAACTTGTGAAGCAAGGATTAATCCATTCTCTTTTCTCCTCTATTGCATTTTCTAGTATTACTTGCTTTCTTTAATTCTAGCTTTAATTTCCTTGCACTGTTATTCATGCTTTGCTTTTCTTTTCTTATGGCTAGTAGCTAACTTTTCTAACATGAACTAGCTAACCACTAACCTTGCTAACTACTAACTCATGGGTGATTGCTATCTTTAATCTTGCAAGTTGTATGGTCTTCTCTTCTCCGATGGGTTACTTTCATTGCTTGGCAAGTTCTTGTGTAATTCCATATGATTCATGTGTGCCTCATTTAGAGCCTTGTCTTTAGAACAAGTGCCTTGATGGAACATGGAGATGGATCACCAAACATATGCTATTTGTTGTACAACTTCTTTACTTCAATTAATGAATGTTGTATCTTCTTCCTTAGCATCCCTTGAGTGTCGCTCTTTTGATTCCATTATTGAAAGTCTATCTTGTAGGCCAATGACATCTATGAGTCTACAAGACAAGTCCAAGAGTGATCACCCATCATTCAAGTGGGAATGTAACTAGGCCAACACGCAAGACAAATCTTTGCCGATGAATCAACATGAGGCACGCATCACCATCACGGAGTTTAGTAAGTTTAGCAAAGTAGTAAGGTTAGCTAGTCATGATTTTCTTCCATCTTAAAATCTTCTACAAGTTTTCATTCTTTTAGTTTTCTTTTCAAAGCCAATCTTGTTTTCATATTCTTTCCGTTTTATTTCCATCATGCACAAATCCACCGATTCTTTCACTTCTTTTTCCAATTTGTTTTCATTCTTTTAAAGCAAAGAAGAATATTCGTTTTCTTTCTTCACAACGAACCGTAACGCTTCCATCGCAAGCTCTCCCTGAGAATCGACTCGGTATAGCCCATACTATAACGGAGATTTGGAAAGGGTACATTAATCTTTATAAATACATTGTGGAGTGATCAAAGCACCTAAGGTTGACTCTAAACCTTCTCTCTTTCGTTGAATATCTGTGCAAATACTTCACACTATCTTTTCCTTCATCAAGGTGGCCACACCCTGTTGGTGGTAACTCCTGGCTTTATTATTTAATTTTATCTTCAGCTGAATTTGCAGTTTAAGTCTGGATTTTGACGAAATGGCCTTTGATCTTTGGCTTCAACTGATTGATTTGTAGGGATTTATTCTAACTGATTTTCAACCGATCAGAACTGACCTGATCTGCCCTGATCTTCTGACTTCGAATTAATTCTGATTTAAATTAGAATTTGTTGGCCCAAGGGTACAATCACCTGATTTTAGAGTTTTGATGATTACAAAACATATATAGTAATTTGTACTAATCTTGTTAAGTGTTTAAGATTGTTTCAGGGTTCTAAGAATTCAAGATGTTTTCTTTCCTAAAGGAAGGTGGTGATTGACTCAAGTTGACTCAATATGGGATCAAGAATTCAAGTTATTCAACAATGCAAATGGAAAAGCCTAAATTGAAGATCTTGTAGTCACCTAGAACCATTGTAAGAATTAGTATGTTAAAAAGTAAGGATATGATAGTTGTGCTCAATAAAACACTCACACACAAATTCACTTTTCAAAATACAAGTTTTTGGTTATGTTGGATTTAGTGCATGTTTGATTGATATACATGTCTTAAAATATTTCAAATTTTACATCTACTTTAAAACATGTATTTCATCCCCTATAGCATGCTACTTAAACCTCAAACCATTTAAAAATATTTTAAAAATTATTCAAAGTTTAAAAATTTCTTTATAAAACTGTTTCAGGCCTTTACGGTCGATCGGACTGGTCGACCGGATCTATCTCGGGCCAGATCGATCGACCGGGCCTTGCGGCCTTGGGCGTGTACGTTTGTGCACGTCTGCTGGTCGACCGGGCCAGTTGACCGACAGACTCCGCGGTCGACCACCAGTCGACCGACTGCAAGACCCCAACTCTCGGGTTTTGTCAGTCGACCGGCCCGGTCGATCGGCAGCTCATTTTTCTATTTTAATATAGCCGGCGGTCGACCGGAGCCAACGGCTCTTTTGCCATGTGGCCTGCCGGTCGACCGGTCCGGTCGACCGGCAGCCGTCCAGAAAGCCCCAACGGCTATTTCTTGGAATCTATTTCATTTTTAATAATTCCTACAGTTATTTCTGGTTTCCTAGTGGCTAAACTCTACCCTTATGACCTAGTATCAATTATGATTGGCATTTATCCATTCCCTATAAATAGAGGTCATTGGTCTTTTGTTTTCACAAGAAATATATCCAAGTTTCAAGTTTTTCAAAAAGAGAAGAAAAGTTTACTTGCTTTCATTTTCAAAGTTCTTTCAATTGCAAAAGTTTTCAGTTGGTTTCCAAGTTTTTTCCTTCTTTTCAACTGAAATTTTTCTCTCACTTTACTTCTTGAGCCAAAAATCATATTCCACTCTATAAGAAGTTATAAGAGAGAGTTTGTGGTCTTTTGATCACCAAGTGACTTCTATTACTTTGTCTTGAGATCCCTCTTGTGTAGAGATTGGATTTGTTGGAGTTGGATACTCCGGTCTTGTGTAGACCATTTGTAATCCCCTTGGGTGTAAAGGTTCCGGTGTGAAAATTCTCTTTGTGGATTTAGTGAAAATCCTTTATAGTGGTGAAGGCGGGGACGTAGAGTAGTAGCTCCAACCTCGAAACAAATTACTTGTGTTTGTGACTGGTTTCCATTTTGCTCTCTATTGCTTTACATTCCTAACTTGTGATATTACTTATTTGTTCTTCATTATTGTACTCATTTCATTTATTTACATTTTCGGTCTTTACTCATCTCAACAAGAAAGCAATTGCGCACCTCAACTCATAATCTAGAGGAATCAAAGAGGAGAAGTTCTAGAGCCCTTCACGGGAAATTCGGCTTCAATTTCTTGTTTTGAGTGGCCGCTTGTATCATTCGTATCTACTTGTCCAAAAAGATCATTTAATTAGCATTAACACCTATTCACCCCCCCTCTAGGTGTTTTTCAATTGGTATCAGAGCATTGGTCTCTAGGTTCTTGGCTTAACATCCTTAGAGAGACTTATATTACTAATCACTTTATTCATATTTCATCCTCATATACTTTAGTAAAAAATGGCCGAAGGTATTAAGACCCCACCCAAGTTTAATGGCCTTAACTTTCCCACATGGAAGGTTAAGATGACCGTGTTTTTGCAATTCTTAGGGAGCCGGGTTGCAAAGGCGGTGACTAAACAATTTAGCGCACCCCTTGGTGATGAGGAAACTTGGTCCGACATTGTCACGAAAGAGTTTGACGCTAATGCTAGGGCACACTATGCCTTACTTCAAGCTCTTAATGACGATGATATTGCTAGAGTCATTCACTGCAAATCCACATATGAGATTTGGACTCACCTTCTAGTCACTCATGAGGGAACTTCACAAGTAAAGAGGGCCAAAATTGACCTTCTTCGTTCCCAATATGAAAACTTTTCCATGCAAGAAAGTGAAATCATAGATGATATGGTTAAAAATTTACAAAGATTACTAACGGTCTTTCTTCTTTAGGTAACGACATTGACAATGACCAAAACGTGAGGAAGATCATTCGTGCACTCCCTCCGTCTTGGGAAGTCAAAGCCACTACTTTGAAGGAGCTCAACGACAAGGAGGAAATGGAGCTCATCGGTCTCATTGGGAATCTCAAGACCCATGAGATAGAACGAAAAGTAAGAGAAGAGATGGCTCCTCCTAAGAAGAAAGAAATAGCTTTCAAGAGCTCTTCCACCTACTCTGACGATGATGATGAAGAAGAGGATGATGAAGATCTTTCTCTTCTTATGAAGAACGTTCGGAGAATGTACAACAAGGCTAAATTCCAAAATAGAAGGAGATGGCAAGGTAAAGAAGAGAAGAAAATCATTTGCTTCGATTGTCGGAAGCTGCGACACATAGTTGCGGAGTGTCCGGAAAACAAGGGCAAACCCTCCACCTCCAAGAAGCCATACAAGAAGAAAGCTTTAAAGGCTACTTGGGATTCGGAGAGTGAATCCGACAAGGAAATCGACACCGCCCACATGTGCTTCATGGCAAATGAAAGCACAAGCAAGGTAACTCCCGAAACATCTATTGAAGATTGTGAATTATCTATAGATGAACTAGGAGAAGCTTTTGAAGAACTATCTCAAAATTATGATTTTCTCAAAAAGAAATATTTAAAAAGGAAAAAGGAAAATGAATCACTTAACAACAAAATTTTCACTCTTTCAACTCTTGCTTCCACTTAAAAGGATTTTGATGATTATAAAATTTCTTGCAAAGGTAAATTTTCACTAGTTGATAAAGATGAGATTTCCATGCTAAAGAAGAAAATTGACTCATTAGGAGAAGTTTTAAAGAAATGTGAATTTGATAAATCTAGACTAGAGGCTATGTTTCCTAAGAAACATATCACAAAGAAACAATCACATGCTACACACACCCAAGTTCATAAATCACAACCTTCACATCATGCTAAACACCCAAAACATATTCACACCCCACACACTCATCATGCATTCATGTATGGTAAAGTTTATGCATGCGCATATTGTGGCCGAAAGGATCATTTGGTTAAATTTTGCTATGATAGGATAAATGCATCACATAATCATGTTTGGGTTCGTAATGCTAACATTCAAGGACCCAAAAAAATTTGGGTACCAAAGTCAAAAAATTTATTACATGATGTAGGTACACTCCAAAGTTCAAAGACGTAAGAAGCGGTGGTATCTTGATAGTGGTTGCTCAAGGCACATGACTTGGGATATCAACAACTTTGCAACCCTATCAAGATACCATGAAGGTGGCATTGTCACATTTAGAGATGACGCCAAAGGAAAATCATTGGTATAGGTAACGTTAAACTTGGTACATCTCCTATAATAGAAAATGTTGCTTTAGTTGATGGCCTCAAGCATAATCTCTTGAGTGTTAGTCAACTTTATGATAAAGGTTTCAATGTGATTTTTGATGACTTAGATTGTAATGTAATTGATAGACAAACTAATGCATGTATATTGTCCGAATTTCGTGAAAACAATGTATACATGATAGGTATGTCTAATATGCAATGCAAGGCTACTTGTTTGAATGCCTTCAATGATGACTCTTGGTTGTGGCATAGGAGATTAGACCACATTCTTTTGACCATCTATTTAGATTAAACAACAAGGAAATGATGAAAGGTATTCCTTACTTGAAATTTGAAAAGGACCGTATTTGCGATGCGTGCCAACTTGGGAAACAAACCAAGTCCTCTTTCAAATCCATCAAGGATATCATGACATCACGACCCTTGGAGTTGATCCATATGGATTTGTTTGGTCCTACTAAAACCAAAAGTCTAAGTGAGAATCGTTTTGCTTTCGTTTTAGTTGATGATTTTTCTCGTTTTACTTAGGTTTTCTTTTAGAACATAAAAATCAAGCCTTTTCACATTTTTAAACTTTTAGGAAAAGAGTTGAAAAGGAAAAAGATTCTTCTATTTTACGAATAAGAAGTGATAGAGGTGGTGAATTCAATAACCAACTCTTTGCCACTTTTTTCGAAGAACATGAAATTAAGCATGAACTATCTTGTCCTAGAACTCCACAACAAAATGGAGATATTGAGAGGAAAAATCGAACATTATAAGAGATGGCTAGAACAATGATAATACGGTCTCCCTCAATACCTATGGGCCGAGGCCATAAACACATCTTGTTATATATCAAATAGGGTTTTCTTATGCAAAAACACTTCTAAAACATCTTTTGAGATTTATTATTCAAGAAAACCAAATGTTTCATATTTTAAAGTTTTTGGTTGTAAATGTTTTGTTTTAAATACTAAAGATAATTTAGGTAAAGTTGATACAAAATCATATGAAGCTATTTTGTTGGTTATTCTAACACTAGTAAAGCTTATAGAGTCTTCAATAAATCATCTTTTACTATTGAAGAATCTATACATGTAAAGTTTGAGGAATCTAATGTGTTTGTTGAGAATGTTATAGAAATAGATTCCTTAGGTGAAGACATGGAGAGGATTACCTTGAAGGATTCACTTACACAAGAAGACAAGCCAAAGGTTGATGGGGAAAGTGAAGTTCAAGAAGTTGAAGTGGAACCGTCACAACCACTTCCAAAGGATTGGAGATTCACACCACATCATCCCAAGGATCTTATTATAGGTGAAGTATCAAAAGTGGTAATAATTCATTCTAAACTTCATGATCTTTGTGGGCACTATGCATTTATTTCTCATTTTGAACCAAAGAACATCCTCGAAGCCGAGGGCAACTCATATTGGTTGCTTTCTATGCAAGAGGAACTCAATCAATTTGAGCGCAACCAAGTTTGGCATCTTATTCCTAAACCCCATGATAGACCAACAATTGGTACTAAATGAATTTTAGGAATAAGATGGATAAGTCGGGCAATGTTGTTAGGAATAAAGCTAGGTTAGTAGCCCAAGGTTACACTCAAGTCAAAGGTATCGATTTTGAGGAAACTTTTGCACCCGTAGCACGGCTTGAAGCCATACGGATGACATTTGCATTTGCTTCATATAAAGATTTTAAACTTTTTCAAATGGATGTCAAAAGTGCTTTCTTAAATGGATTTATTGAAGAGGAAGTGTATGTTGAACAACCCCCCAGGTTTGTTGATCCTACACGTCTAGATTTTGTTTTCAAACTAGATAAAGCTCTTTATGGTTTAAAACTAGCCCCTAGGGCTTGGTATGAAAGAGTTTCTTCATTTCTTATTTCAAATGATTTTGTTAAAGGAACAATAGATACTACTTTGTTTACCAAACATGTTGAAAATGTTATGCTTATAGTTCAAATATATGTTGATGATATCATGTGGCTCTACTAATGAAAATCTTTGCAAAGCTTTTGAATCATGCATGAAGGAGGAATTTGAGATGTCTATGATCGGCGAGCTTAACTACTTTCTTGGTCTCCAAATCAAGCAAAGGAAGGATGAGATTTTCATCAATCAAGCCAAGTACATGAAGGAACTTCTCAAGAAATTTGGGCTTGAAGGAGTTAAGAAAAGAAAAACTCCCATGGCTACCACAACAAAGCTTGACAAGGATGAGTAAGGTATAAATATAGACATTAAACTCTATCGTAGCATGATTGGTAGTTTGTTATATTTAACGGCTAGTAGGCCGGACATTATGTTTAGTGTGTGTCTTTGTGCTCGATTTCAGTCATGTCCTAAAGAGTCTCATTTGATTGCAGTAAAACGCATTATTAGATACCTTAAGGGCACTATTGAAATGGGTCTATGGTATCCGGAGACCGGACAATTCTCCATGATGAGTTTTTCGGATGCCTACTATGCGGGTTATAGAGTGGATAGGAAGAGTATAAGTAGAACATGTTAATTTCTCAGTAATTGTCTTGTCTCATGGTCTCCAAGAAATAAAATTCGGTAGCCCTCTCAACTGTCGAGGCGGAGTATGTTACGGTGGGGGCTTGTTGTGCACAAGTCCTTTGGATGAAACATACTCTCCTTGACTATGATTTGCATTATGATCATATTAAAATATTTTGTGATAATACTAGTACTATTCATATGACTAAAAATACAAATCAATATAGTAAGACAAAGCACATTGACATTCGATATCACTTTCTGAGAGATCATTATGAGAAAGGTGATATTGAAATTGATTATGTTTCTACCGATTTTTAACTTGCCGATATTTTTGCAAGACCACTAGATTATAATAGATTTTTCTTTATTTGTGGTGAATTAAATGTTTGTATTATGGATTCATGAAATCTCTTTACAAATAGTCTTAAAAAATGTTTATTGATTTATTTTACCTTTTTGAAGCATGAAAAAAAGGGGGGAAAAGAGTTATTGTTTTAAAGAGTTAATATTTTTGTTTCTAATTTATTTTTCTTGAGTTTTAAAGAGTTATTATTTTTCATGTTTATTTTTCTTGTTTCTCATGATTTTTTCTTTCTCATGCAAATCCATTCATATTCTTGATATATAGTATGATTTGAGGGGGAGCCTCCAAGCTCCTTTTCCCATTTTTTTGTTAAATAACTCATATGTTTTGTCATCATCGAAAAGGGGGAGATTGTTTGCCCAAGGGTACAATCACCCAGTTTTAGAGTTTTGATGATTATAAAACATATATAGTTATTTGTACTAATCTTGTTTAAGTGTTTAAGATTATTTCAGGGTTTTAAAGATTCAAGATGTTTTCTTCCTTAAAGAAAGGTGGTGATTGACTCAAGTTGACTCAATACAGCATCAAGAATTCAAATTATTCAACGATGCATATGGAAAAGCCCAAATTGAAGATCTTGTAGTCACCAAGAACCATTATAAGATTAGTATTTTAAAAAGTAAGGATATGATAGTTGTGCTCAAGAAAACACTCACACACAAATGCACTTTTCAAAATAAAAGTTTTTGGTTATGTTGGTTTTGGTGCATGTTTGATTGATATAAATGTCTCAAAATATTTCAATTTTTACATCTAGTTTAAAACATGTATTTCATCCCCTATAGCATGCTACTTAAACCTCAAACCATTTAAAATTATTTCAAAAATTATTCAAAGTTCAAAATTTTCTTTATAAAGTTGTTTCAGGCCTTTACGATCGACCAGACCGGTCGACCGGATCTATTTCAGGCCAGATCGATCGACCAGGCGGTCGAACGGGCCTTGTGGCCTTGGGCGTGCACGTTTGTGCACGTCTGCCGGTCGACCGGGCCAGTCGACCGACAGACTCTGCGGTCGACCGACTGCAAGACCCCAACTCTCGGGTTTTGTCGGTCGATCGGCCCAGTTGACCGGCAGCTCATTTTCTATTTTAATATAGCCGGCGGTCGACTGGGCGGTCGATTGGAGCCAATGGCTCTTTTGCCATGTGGCCTGTCGGTCGACCGGCCCTGTCGGTCGACCGGCAGCCGTCCAGAAAGCCCCAATGGCTATTTCTTGGAATCTGTTTCATTTTTAATGATTCCTACAGCTATTTCTAGTTTCCTAGTGGCTAAACTCTACCATTATGACCTAGTATCAATTATGAATGGCATTTATCCATTTCCTATAAATAGAGATCATTGGTCTTTTGTTTTTCACAAGAAATATATCCAAGTTTCAAGTTTTTCGAAAAGAGATGAAAAGTTTACTTGCTTTCATTTTCAAAGTTCTTTCAATTGCAAAAGTTTTTAGTTGGTTTCCAAGTCTTTCCCTTCTTTTCAACTGAAATTTTTCTCTCACTTTACTTCTTGAGCCAAAAATCATACTCCACTCTATAAGAAGTTGTAAGAGAGAGTTTGTGGTATTTGATCACCAAGTGACTTGTATTACTTTGTGTTGAGATCCCTCTTGTGTAGAGGTTGGATTTCTTAGAGTTGGATACTCCGGTCTTGTGTATGAAAATCACCTAGAGGGGGGGTGAATAGGTGATATAGCTAATCTATGAACTCAATGCGGAATTTAAAAAGTTAATGCAATACACTCAAGTGCAATCAACAAGTGATGCACACACAACCAAGCCAAGCAATTATGAATGCACAATATGAATAGTTGCAAGGCACAAAGTAAAGAGAGAGATAGAGAGAGTCAATGGATCAAGCGCAAACAATAAGATATGTTTCGAGGTTCGAGCACCCAGCTCTACATCCCCGCCTTCGACACACGAAGGATTTCTAATCCACTAGCTAGTCCACAAAGAACTCTCACAAGGAGTACCCAACTCCTCTCTTTACAACCACAACCTCCTCCTTGAGGCAAGCTCCAATCCAACAAAACAATCACCTCACAACTTGAGGGTTTAGCACAAAGCAAACACAAGGATCACCTTACAACTTGAGGGATACAACCCAAGGCACAAAGCCAAGCAAAGATTGGGTTTTACAACTTGGTGGTCTAAACAACAACCACAAACAATTTCTTCTCCCACACAAATATCCTATAGAATGAGATAGTAGATGTTGCTCAAGTGTGGAGAAAACCAATGGAATGGAAATCAAAAACACAAAGAAAATCCTTGGGAAATAATAGAAATCAAGACGGTGAAGTTCAATCAAAAGCTTTTCCCAAAAACGCTCTTCTTTGATTTTCCAAACCCTAGCAAAAACACCAAAACGATTGTTCAATTTAAATCCAAAACTTCTTTTGATTTCTTTTAAAACACTGGAGAATAAGGAAAAATTAGCACAGAAAATCGTTGAGAAAAACTCTCACAAATGGGGTATTTATAGCCCCCAGAAAAATATAGCCGTTGGCAGCCAAATCTGCCAAAAATGGCCTACCGGTCGACCGTGCGGTCGACCGGCCAACGGTCACATTTTGACCGTTGCCAGCTACCGGTCGACCGCCCGGTCGACCGAAACAAACAGAGAGCAATCTGCTCTCAGTCGGTCGACAGCACGGTCGACCGGCTACAAGAGCAGCCAGCGTGCACGTATCCGTGCACGTCGGTCGACCCGAACGGGCGACCGGCTACTTGGTGCGGCCGACCGTTCGGGTCGACCGACCTAGCCTGGCAGAGGCTGTTCTGATCAGAAAAACTAAGGAATTAAATATCCAATAAATTCTTGTAAACTACTTAAAAATCCCCAAAAATAGTTTTGCATAAACATATGATAAAAGTTTTGACTCAAATATCAAGCAATTAAAACTATTTTTGTATCTTACGATATTTTCCAAAAACCAAAAACCGTATTTTCTAAAACTTGGATTTTGAATAGAAAATATATTTTGTCCAAAACTCATCTAAATACAAAAACATGATATTTAAACATTTTGAAGCATGATGCATATGGATAGAAATCCAATATACATGAAACATATACATATCATAGTTTTTGTCAATAATTCCAAAATATGTTTTGTTAAAAATACCAAAACATAAAACACATGAAATAGACTATCAAACTAAGTTTGTCAAAAAAGATGAAGCATGCATGTATATAGAACAAATCTAATATACATTAAACCATGTAAACTTGTTTTGATATAATATCTATTCATGCAAACCAAGATCGGTTAAACCAAAAACCGAAAACCAAAACATGAAACGTGTGTGTTGTGAACTTGAGCATATCATACTATTCTAATCTTTACAATTTGGATTTAAACACAAAACTAAACTATGGTACCGATGTCTTCTTGTAGAGCGCAATCTCCAAGCCGACTCGATCCAAAACTCTTTGATCTACCGAGCAAGTGCTATATATGATCTTAGACGCTCGGGCTCTTGAATCAACATGTGAAAGCTTCCAAATCATCTTGTTGAAGCTAATCACCAACTAATAACTTGATTAATGATCTGAAACTAAATAACACAAGATTATTAGTACACATAACTACATGAGTTAATTATCATCAAAACTAGAGGAAGGCCTTTGGGCCAACAATCTCCCCCTTTTTGATGAGACAAAACTCATGGAGTTATATATGCATGGATTAAAGTTAAGCTTCAAAGAAGCTCCCCTTAACTCATGCATAGGGATAAACAACAAATATGTGCAATGAATACTAAACATGAAACATTCATAGATATGCATAAAACAATAAATGGCTCTAGATACCAATGAAAAATACCAATGAAATTTTCAAAAAACAAATTAACATGCTCTAGATACCAATTAAACTAAACAAATAAACATGCTCTAAATACCAATTAAACTTCATATATGTAAAACAAAACTAATGATCTCTTATACAAGCTCTTGATACCAAAACTAAACATGTTCTTTAAATAATGCTTTGGATATCAATTGAACTTAATAAAAACATAAAACATGTATACAAACATGCATACAAACATGCATATAAACTCAAATTCTTCTCCCCCTTTTGTCAATCATCAACAAAGGGGTTAAAAACAAAACAAAATTAATAAAAACATATTCTTCAAAAAAAAATCAAGGGATGTTCTCCCCCTTTTTGTCTAAACTCAAATATGATACCAATTAAAAATTGTGTCAAGGAAGTGCATATTGATACCAATTTAAAAGTGAAACTATACCAATTGACAAACACAAATCTTGATACCAATTGATAAGTAGACAAATATCATATCAATTGTAAATAAACAATTTTGATATCAATTGAAATTAAACATTACAATTTTGAATTTCTAAACATAAATCTTAATACCAATTGAAATTATCATTCTTTTTACCAATTGAAATCATTATTTTCTATCATAAAGCAACGGAGTGGAATACAAAATACCAATTGAAAGATGAAGTACAAGATTTTCTCCCCCTTTATGAAATACTAAATAAAACTATGCATAGGCTCGAATAGAGATACCAATTGAAAGCCAAATCAATTGAAACAAAGTTGAAGCTTAAGCTTAGCATAAACAAAATCTTGTGCTTAAAGATATAGGGATATAATAAGCACAAATAAAACATATATATGTATGAAAAGTAGATACCAATTGAAATTGATATTCTTTGAAATGCAAGCATACATATACGAAAATATATGAGTATACAAGAAATGTCAAGATTGATACCAATTGAAAGAATTCAATGATACCAATTGAAACAACAATAAGATCAAGTGTATATCTCATATTACCTATCCTCCCACTCATGCTCAAGTTAAAATGATTTTCAATAAAGCACATACAAGGCATGGTCGCCCAACCAACCGCCCTTAGATGGTAGGGGTTTTCAAAAATAGGTTTACAAATATAGTATGTTTGAAAACTACTACCAAGAAAGAATATCACAATTAGTTATATGAATCAACTAGTACGAGATCCTTCAAATAAGGAATAACAAAATTATTTTCATGAAGACACATGTAAACCACATGGCACTAAAACACTTAAAATCCATATAGCACAATTTGTACTCATGAAAACTAAGTCATGAGAAAATATTAAATAAGGTGAGTGTACAAGTGTTGTGAGAAACATATCAACATGAAAATAGAGAATCAAGCTTAATATTGAAAGCATGAAATTCATCTCAGATGTGAAATCACCAATTGAAATCATCTTAAAAACATGAAATTCATCATAAATGTGAAATCACCTAGCAAACATGAAATTCATCCAAACGATTTAAACTTCAAGGCATATGTATGTCATGTACAAACTAAAGTATACATACATATCCTAAACACAATGAGTCCACAAAAGTATATGCATGAAGGCACGTGGCTCAAGGATGTATATGTATAAATGATAGTTTGGATAAGATGGACATATACATGAAGTTAAAACAAAATATGTAAAATGATGAATACAAGTCAAATGCAAGAATCATCAAAACTAGACTATACTAGTACATCAAGTGAATACAAATGAGCGTTCAAGCACAAACATATATAAAGGTCTATTTGTAGCTCACTAGTTGTACAAGTATAAATCCTACTCTTAATGAAAACTATCATTCAAGCAAGTAGTCAAAACATGAAGCATAAAACGGGTCAACAATCAACATGATCATAATAATCAAAAACATGAATTATTAGAACACAAAGTCATAGTCAACCATATGATTAGCATGACAAAGACATGTGCATTAGATCTATGATTAACATGATAGCTAAAACATAAAGAGAACACAAAATATGGGTCCATACTAAACATGGGTGTCTCAACAACTAATCATGTAAAGCATAAGTCTAATAAACATGGCAAATATCATACTAATCATGAAACAATAAAACATGCTACAAAATATGATATGAAAGCATGTAAACAATAAAGGAGTAAGGGATTGTTACCAAAAACCGAAGAGGCAACTCTCCATGTCTCCAAAACACGGTGGTCCTCCCACCACACTACCCTTGAGAGTGAAACATCCAAATGTTTTCTTTTAAGCTTGGAATGCATCCACCTCAAGGCACCAAAATTCTCACGTGATGCGAGAGCTCCCACCTACATCAAAAGTCAAAAAGGTGGTTTTTGGTACCCATTTCCTTTTGGGTCCATAGGGGTTAGTACCTTTTCTAACCCAAACAAAATCATTTGCCAAATTTTCATTATATATGCGATCATAACAAAATCTAGCAAGATGGCCTTTTCGACCACAATGTGTACATGTGTACACATGAGCATACGTGTGATGGTGGTGATCGTGAGAAGCACGTGTATGCCGTGATGGGTGTGCATGCATAGTTGGAACTTGTTTCTTACGAACCAAGGATTCCAAACGAGTGTGGTTCATGGCACAATGGCTCAAAGTGGAGCCCAAACAATCAACACTTTTCTTCAAAACATTTATATCATTTTCAATACTTGAAGATAAAGTGGAGCATGCTATAGGTGTGCAAGAAGTAGAAGCTACACTAGCATGGCAAACATGGGAATCTAAATCATTTTTCAAAGATTCATTTTTCTTTAAAATAAGATCTAGTTCCTTAGTGATAGAATCAATTTTATTTTTCAATGAAAGATTATCTTTAAAAGTAAAATCCAATTTTGAAGATAAAATCTCATTGTGCTTCAAAATAACATCACAATCATTTTTGTCTTTTAAAACTTCAATTTCTTTAAGGGCAATGTCAAGTTGAGATTCAAATGAGTCACGTTCACTAGTAATCTCTTCTTTCTCTTACAAAACCGTTTCAAAGGTAGAACATAAATCCTTCATTTCTTTTTGCAAAGCAAAATGCTTTTCTTTTAAAAGGTTATGTTTTCAACAAACTTTTCAAGTTTAGATGCAAGTTCTACATTCAAATTTGAACTTCAAAGCATCCATGACAATATGAACTAGAGCTATCTTCTAGTTGAGAATCCGAATGTACCTCAAGGGAGTCTTTCCCTTGGACCATGAGGCATTGCTCGTCGGACATGTCTCTCCTAGATCTCTTTATCTTGTTAATGATCCTTGAAAGCTCGGGAGATGTCAAGATGCTCCAAACTGCAAAAGCCGAATCATAGTGATCAAAAACATGTAATAAATCTTCATTGAGAGATGCTCTAAGTGCCCTAAGTGCTAATGCATTAGCCTTTTTGTGTTTGCTACTATTAGGGAAGGATTCTAAAGTGGAGGCTTGATAAACAAGATGACCTAGTGATTTTAAATGCCTACTCATATTGGCCTTCCAATCATCAAGTCTAAAGAAGTCAAACATAGGAGTGCTATCCATGAGTGCAAACTAAATGAGTGCAAATGAAAATGCAAATGAAGATTAGCAAACCAAGATCTCACTCCTAGGTGGTTAAACCTAAATATCAGGAGCGTAGACTCTGATACCAATTGAAAATCACCTAGAGGGGGGGTGAATAGGTGATATAGCTAATCTATGAACTCAATGCGGAATTTAAAAACTTAATGCAATACACTCAAGTGCAATCAACAAGTGATGCATACACAACCAAGCCAAGCAATCATGAATGCACAATATAAATAGTTGCAAGGCACAAAGTAAAGAGAGAGATAGAGAGAGTCAATGGATCAAGCGCAAACAATAAGATATGTTTCGAGGTTCGAGCACCCAGCTCTACATCCCCGCCTTCGACACACGAAGGATTTCTAATCCACTAGCTAGTCCACAAAGAACTCTCACAAGGAGTACCCAACTCCTCTCTTTACAACCACAACCTCCTCCTTGAGGCAAGCTCCAATCCAACAAAACAATCACCTCACAACTTGAGGGATTAGCACAAAGCAAACACAAGGATCACCTCACAACTTGAGGGATACAACCCAAGGCACAAAGCCAAGCAAAGATTGGGTTTTACAACTTGGTGGTCTAAACAACAACCACAAACAATTTCTTCTCCCACACAAATATCCTATAGAATGAGGTAGTAGATGTTGCTCAAGTGTGGAGAAAACCAATGGAATGGAAATCAAAAACACAAAGAAAATCCTTGGGAAATAATAGAAATCAAGATGGTGAAGTTCAATCAAAAGCTTTCCCAAAAACCCTCTTCTTTGATTTTCCAAACCCTAGCAAAAAACCAAAAAGATTGTTCAATTTAAATCCAAAACTTCTTTTGATTTCTTTTAAAACACTGGAGAATCAGGAAAAATTAGCACAGAAAATCGTTGAGAAAAACTCTCACAAATGGGGTATTTATAGCCCCCAGAAAAATATAGCCGTTGGCAGCAGAATCTGCCAAAAATGGCCTACCGGTCAACCGTGCGGTCGACCGGCCAACGGTCACATTTTGACCGTTGCCAGCTACCGGTCGACCGAAACAAACAGAGAGCAATCTGCTCTCAGTCGGTCGACAGCACGGTCGACCGGCTACAAGATCAGCCAGCGTGCACGTATCCGTGCACGTCGGTCGACCCGAACGGGCCACCGGCTACTTGGTGCGGCCGACCGTTCGGGTCAACCGACCTAGCCTGGCAGAGGCTGTTCTGATCAGAAAAATTGAGGAATTAAATATCCAATAAATTCTTGTAAACTACTTAAAAATCCCCAAAAATAGTTTTGCATAAACATATGATAAAAGTTTTGACTCAAATATCAAGCAATTAAAACTATTTTTGTATCTTACAATATTTTCCAAAAACCAAAAACCGTATTTTCTAAAACTTGGATTTTGAATAGAAAATACATTTTGTCCAAAACTTATCTAAATACAAAATCATGATATTTAAACATTTTGAAGCATGATGCATATGGATAGAAATCCAATATACATGAAACATATACATATCATAGTTTTGTCAATAATTCCAAAATATGTTTTGTTAAAAATACCAAAACACAAAACACATGAAATAGACTATCAAACTAAGTTTGTCAAAGAAGATGAAGCATGCATGTATATAGAACAAATCTAATATACATTAAACCATGTAAACTTGTTTTGATATAATATCTATTCATGCAAACCAAGATCGGTTAAACCAAAAACCGAAAACCAAAACATGAAACGTGTGTGTTGTGAACTTGAGCATATCATACTATTCTAATCTTTACAATTTGGATCTAAACACAAAACTAAACTATGGTACCGATGTCTTCTTGTAGAGCGCAATCTCCAAGCCGACTCGATCCAAAACTCTTTGATCCACCGTGCAAGTGCTATATATGATCTTTGACGCTCGGGCTCTTGAATCAACATGTGAAAGCTTCCAAATCATCTTGTTGAAGCTAATCACCAACTAATAACTTGATTAATGATCTGAAACTAAATAACACAAGATTATTAGTACACATAACTACATGAGTTAATCATCATCAAAACTAGAGTGGAAGGCCTTTGGGCCAACAGTGTAGACCATTTGTAATCCTCTTGGGTGTAAAGGTCCGGTGTGAAAATTTCCTTTGTGGATTAGTGAAAATCCTTCATAGTGGTGAAGGCGGGGACGTGGAGCAGTGGCTCGAATCTCGAAACAAATTACTTATGTTTGCGATTGATTTCCTTTTTGCTCTCTATTGCTTTACATTTCTAACTTGTGATATTACTTGTTTGTTCTTCATTATTGCACTCATTTCATTTATTTGCATTTTTGGTCTTTACTCATCTCAACAAGAAAGCAATTGCGCACCTCAACTCATAATCTAGAGGAATCAAAGAGGAGAAGTTCTAGAGCCCTTCACGGGGAATTCGGCTTCAATTTCTTATTTTGAGTGACCGCTTGCACCATTCATATCTACTTGTCCAAAAAGATCATTAGATTAGCATTAACACCTAGTCACCCCCGCTCTAGGTGTTTTCAGAATTTGATGGGCTTTTGAGCTCATTTCTCTTCCCTCTCCTTTAGGAATGGGCCTGCAAATAAATTAAAAAATAATTAGAAAAAAAGCAGAGTTTATTTTATAATAATATAAGAATATAATATTGAATGTACAATATTAGCGACCGATCAATAATTTTGAAACTAGTACGAAATCCTTCAAGCAAAGAATAGAACATGAATATCATAAAAATTCAATTTACATCAAAACAAAACAAACTTCAAGGCATATGTATGTTTTGACTAAACTAGAGTATACATACATATTCCAAATATAAATGAGTCCATAATAGAATATTACATGAAAAGCAAGTGACTCTAGGATAGACATGTATATCTAAAGTTTTGGACAAAATTGACATATACATGAAGATAAACACATTTTATGAAAACATGTACAAAAATAGGGAATACATGTTAATATGTAAGAATCA
Source organism: Agave tequilana (assembly GCA_038442645.1). Classification (NCBI taxonomy): domain Eukaryota; kingdom Viridiplantae; phylum Streptophyta; class Magnoliopsida; order Asparagales; family Asparagaceae; genus Agave; species Agave tequilana. Next base: position 137,100 of record JAVJIF010004668.1, on the reverse strand, counting down.
TCAAAATAAGGTTATACAAGTACATCTAATGGGTACAAATACATAATAATCAAATGTGGTTCATGATCGGCAAAAAGCAAGCACTAGAATAAGTAAAAAAGAGTGTGGGTCGATGTTACTGCTTTTGCGATTCTTCCGTAGTGGCGAAGTGGCTATACAGGTCGTATCCACAAGGAGGGAGAGCGATGGAAGCTTGATGCGGCTTCTATGTTCAAGAAAAGAGAAAGTTCTTTGTTTCAAATAAAGAATTAGAAAATGAAAACAAGTCGGTTTCAATAATTGTTTGAAAATGATTTGGGGGTTTGTAAAGTTGGATTTTCTTAATGGTAAAAATGCATGGCTAACTTTCTACTAATTGCTTCCACTAATCCCTAACTTCTTGAAGATGTCGCCTCACAATAGGCAAGTAAAATCTTTATGCATCGGAACTATTCACGTTGGGAACGAATGAAAGTTCTTCCTTTAACTTAGCTTTACACGGCAAAAACTTGGACATTCCCTTATCAAGATCCAATAGAAGGCGAGAATAAGGGAAGACACATGTGCAGTAATGGTATCGGCAAAGTTAAAAGGAAAATCTTTAACTTACATCAATAAGTAAAACACAACCCATAGATCATCTAAAACCCATTAAGCATGAAATATAAGAAAGCAAATACTTGTAGGTAAGTTAGAGTTAGAACCTTCATCTTAAGATGCCATAGCTCTCGTTTGCACAAGGCATATTTGACACTATTGACTCATTTGAGTTATCAATCAAGAGTTAGAGATTAATGGGTTAGTAGTTAGTTAGCCATACTATGAAAGAGTTAGTTAGACAAGGTAGTAAAAGAAACAATAAAAGAAAAGGGGTAAAGGGAAAGGGAGTTACACTACAAGAAAGTAAAAGAAAAGAAGTGAAAAGGAAGGAAGTTACACTACAATAAAGTAAAAGTGAATGACAAAGACAAGTAAATAGAAAGAAGTAAGAGAAGTAGTTACTTGTATTAGCTTGTCACCTTCAAATACAACTTGTACACACTCTCTCTCTTTCACTCTAATGGCTAAAACTAAAACTAGAAGAAGAAGAAAACTAAAACAACTACAATCCTAAAAACAAGATTACAACAATGCTTTAACTCTGCATATCTCCTTTCTTCAGACCCCAGGGGGGTATTTATAGGCACCAGGGGAAAGGGGGTCAGGGGTGACCCGTGGCCCGAAGCGCAGGTGCACGCGCGCCTGGCTTCGGGCAGCGTGTCGCCCAGTTTGTCCCCTGTCAGATTGGTCTGCTGGTTTACTGATATGATGCCCTGGACTAACAAAATCGCCTTCCTAAAGTCAATGGCTACTTGGTAGGCCTTTAATCACCCATTAAATGGTGATTAAGGTCTTCTTCTTCATTTACACACCATGGACCTAGGATCAAGTAAGCAAAGGTTTATTAGCAGAATTTTATACGAAACAAATATGAGAATGTGATGAAAATTATGCAAAATTAGAGACTAATCAACCCCAAACTTATCTTTTTGCTTGTCCCGAGCAAAACAAAAATAATAAAATTATTATACCACTTCGTAGGTGACGCGATTGCACTGAGCATGTGCAACAAGCCTTTAAACCTCTGGGCTTCCCCTAGAGGAGGAGTATTGTCTCTTGAGGGTTTTCAGCAGATTGTGCCCACAAAATCCAGTAAGTAAAGAAAAATAGTTAGTTATTAGCAAAAATTCTGTCATGAAAAAGAACTTTCAATCATCTAAGTAAAAATGACCTAATGATGTAAGAATTAGGTTTAACCTTTATAAGTCCTCCTATACTTTAGCCTTCATAAAGAAAAAATTATGGTTTTCCTTTAAATTTAGAAAGGATCTTGTACTTCTAACTCATTCTGTTATTTTACTTTAGATAGATATGCATAATGTGTAAGTGTGATGTACTTGGGATTTTTTAACTCAACTTTGAATATCATTAATTTTATTAATATATATTTATTATTCTTGATTTCATTAGGCTTTCTACTTCACTTATGTAACACATATCAAACCGATGACTCCCAAATCAGATGGTTTTAGGGCACCAGGTGAAAAAACACCCTTCATGTCAAATATGCAAGTAGAGTAGGCCATGAAATCAAGATTTACTTATTTATATAGATATATTTTTCTCCTTTTTTTTTGGCGTGAGTAATCATACTTCTTGAGGCACAATTATCCAGCATTTTTTTTCAGAGTTGTGTCTCTAAATCCCAAGCATGTGTGTGCAGTTTATGCATATTCTACTAAGGCTAAATAAAAGGTATGAGTTATTTTCCTTATCCCTCCTAACTTTTTAGTCAAACCAATCTTTCTTGTTTATTTAGGCAAAAATAAAGATTCATTAATAACGTTCCCTTAATTCCTACAATCTTTTGGTATTTTTATAAAGAGTATGAAATTTTTTTTCAATCTGGAGATTGTTTTTTAAAAGAAGAAAGAGAATAAAAGGAAAAAGAAAAAGTGTTAGCACCCCCCGACACCTATCTAATGCATTGTCCTCAATGAATGTATAGGTAAATGCGAATGCAATAAATAGGGTGAAGAAATGATGTCACCGTCTTCGTGGACTCGGGCCGACCAAGTGCGAATAGGCTAAAGAAATGTCAAGAAATGTAGAAGGGGTAAGCATATAAACAAATTATTTTTTTTAGTTGTTGTGTCTAGGTGTAGGACGGGGCAAAAAGAGGCAGCACACTATCATCCGGAGTCATGGCTCAATGATCAAGAAGGGCTTCAGTCTTTACCCATTCACTTTGAATTCCGCGTTGTTCTTAGGATCTACAATAATCACAGCACTGTGTGGAAAAACAGTGCGCACGATGAACGGTCCAGCCAACAAATCTTCAGCTTCCCCGCAAAAATATGAAGCCTAGAATTATACAGCAGAATCTTGTCTCCTGGGGCAAAGTTTTTTCGGGTTATGAGCTGGTCATGAAAAAATTTAGTCCTGCTTTTGGTGATCCGAGCATTCTCATATGCTTCATTCCATATCTCCTCTAATTCTGAAATCTGCAGTCTCCTTAACTCACCAGCCTTAGTCAAATCAAAATTGAGTTGCTTAATGGCCCATAGGGCACGATATTCTAATTCGACTGGCAGATCAGGCTTTGCCAAATACGATTCTATACGGAGACATCCTCATAACTGTCTTAAAAGTAGTGCGGTAAGCCCACAATACATTATTGAGTTTGACCGACCAATCCTTTCGGTTTTGTCTGACAATCTTTTTCAGAATGAGCTTGATCTGTCGATTGGTGACTTCGACCTGCCCATTTGTCTGGGGATGATACGGAGTAGACAACTTGTGATTGATGGAATATTTTCGCATCAGAGCTTCAAAAACTCTGTTGCAGAAATGTAATCCATTATCACTAATTATCGCTCTAGGGGTGCCAAATCGGGAGAAGATGTTCTCTTTGAGAAATTTGACAACCACTTTGTTGTCATTGGTCTTAGTTGGCACAGCTTCAACCCATTTAGAGACATTATCTACAGCAACTAAAATGAACTGGTTGCCGAATTAATTAGGGAATGGCCCCATGAAGTTGATACCCCAAACATCAAAAATTTCAACTTCTAGGATCAGGTTCAGGGGAATCATATCTCTTCTTGAAATTTTCTCAATTTTATGACAATTTGCGCATGACTTGAAAAATGGTATGAGTCTTTGAACAAAGTGGGCCAGTAAAACCCACTTTGTAGAACCTTCTCTGCAGTCTTGCGGGGACCGAAGTGTCCTCCGCATGCAAGGTCATGGCAAAAGCTGAGCACACTCCTCTGTTCCTCCTCTGGTATGAATCGTCTAATAATTTAGTTGGGATAATACTTAAAAAGATACGGTTCTTCCCAAAAGAAGTACCGTACTTGGGCAAAAAAGCGGTATTGGTCTTGCTTTGTCCAGTCAGCGGGTAACTGTCCAGTGGCCAGGTAATTAACAATGTCCGCATACCAGGGTTCCTTGAGAATGGACAGGATGTGCTCGTCTGGGAAATCCTCATTGATCAGAGCTTGTATGATCGGTGCGTTCAGAATTCGTGAGAGATGATCAATGACCACAATTTCTATACCTCGTTTATCCCGAATTTTCAAGTCAAATTCTTGAAGCAAAAGGATCCACCGAATCAATCGGGCTTTTACTTCCTTCTTGGTCATGAGGTATTTCAGAGCCGAGTGATCCGTAGAAATCACTGTCTTCGAACCTAACAAGTAGGGCCGGAACTTCTCAATGCAAAGACAGCGACCAAGAATTCCTTTTCAGTCGTTGCATAGTTCTGTTGGGCGTCATTCAAGGTCCTACTCGAGTAATAAATCACGTGCTGCCTATTGTCGATGCGCTGTCCTAGAACAGCGCTAATAGCAAAATCAGAGGCATCGCATATGATTTCGAATGGTTTGGCCCAGTTAGGAGCAGAAATAATAGGCGCAGAAATAAGTTCTTTCTTAAGCTTCCCCTATGACTTGAAACATTCATCGTTAAAATCAAAGGGCACGTCCTTAGCGAGCAGGTTGGTTAAGGGCCTAGAGATTTTGCTAAAATCCTTAATGAACTGTCGGTAGAACCCATCATGCCCTAGAAAGGATCCAATATCCTTAACGCTTTTGGGTGGTGGAAGCTTAACAATCACTTCTACTTTAACCTTGTCCACTTCAATGCCTCTCCTAGAAATCTCATGGCCTAAGACAATCCCCCGTCTCACCATGAAGTGACATTTCTCCCAGTTTAGAGTTAGGTTCTTCTCCTTGCATCCTTGCGGCACTAACTTTAAGTGATGAAGACACTGATCAAATGAATCTCCGTAGATGGAGAAGTCATCCATGAAAATCTCAAGAAAACGTTCTACCATGTCGGAGAAAAGACTAAGCATGCACTGTTGGAATGTTGCGGGAGCATTGCACAATCCAAAGGGCATGCGTTGGTAAGCAAAGGTTCGAATGGGCAGGTGAACGTGGTCTTTTCCTGGTCTTCTGCAGCAATGGGGATTTGATTATATTCTGAGTACCCATCTAGGAAGCAATAGTACTCATGTCCAGCCAATCGTTCCAGCATTTGGTCGATGAAGGGTAACGGGAAGTGGTCTTTACGGGTGGCTGCATTCAACTTTCTATAGTCGATACAGATACGAACCTTGGTAGGCAGTCTTGTCTGCACCAACTCTTTGCTCATTTTCAACCACCGTAAAGCCAGCTTTCCTTGGGACCGCATGAACAGGGCCACACATTGGCTATCAGAAATGGGATAAATGATCCCATTATCTAATAGTTTCAAAATTTCCGCTTTAACTGCCTCTTGCATCAGTGGGTTAAGCCTGCGTTGTGGGTCCCTCCTGGGGGTTGCTTCATCGGTTAAATGGATTCTATGTTGCACTATGGCTGGACTTATCCCTTTGATATCCTTTATCATCCATCCAATGGCTTTCCTATGTCTTTTCAGAATAGACATTAAGCTATCCTCTTGTTACCCAGTCAAGTGGGATGCTATGATGACTGGCAAGGTGTCCTTTCCGCCCAGGTAGGCGTACTTGAGGTGTTCAGGTAAGGATTTTAGCTCTAGGGAAGGTGTTGCTTCATTAGAGGTAATCTCCAGGCTTTCAATCCTATGATGAGGTACACTTGGGTTTGATGCTCAATCCACTGCTGAATCTACGATCTGATCTAGATTAAAATCCTCAGCCTCCAGATCAAACTCTACCTCCATTTCTATCTCCATATTTTCCCCATGCTCACTGGTCAGATTTTCAATGGAATTGACCTCAAAAGTCTGATCATTGACATTTCTAGGTTGTCTTCCAAGATTGAAGACATTGACTTCCTTCGTCATGTCTCCAAAGGTCAATCGCATAGATCCGTTCCTATAGTTGATTATGGCATTGGCTGTAGCAAGGAATGGGCGCCCTAAGATGACTGGAGTTTGAGACCTTAGATTGGACATAGGTTAGGTCTCAAGCACAATGAAGTCAACGGGGTAGATGAAATCCCCGACCCTGATAAGGACGTCTGTGATTTCTCCTTTCGGGATCTTCACAGATCGGTCAGCTAGCTGAATAGTGACTCGAGTTGGGCTTAGCTCGCCTAACCCAAGTTGCTGGTATACTGAGAGAGGTAGCAAGTTGATACTTGCTCCCAGGTCAAGAAGTGCTCTACTAATTTCGGCTCGGTGCAGGAAATGGTGGGACATCCAGGATCCTTGTATTTCACCAGAATGGGACCAGACAGAATTTTGCTTATATTGGTTGCCAAGAATACTTTCTTGGGCACATTGGTCTTTCTCTTCTTAGTACACATATCCTTAAGAAATTTGGCATAAGCTGGGACTTATTGGATAGCGTCAAGAAGAGGCACATTCAATTTGACCTGGTTGAACATCTCTAGCATTTCTCCATGTGCATATTCTTATTGTTGTTCCTAAGCATATTGGGAATGGTGCTACAGGCTTATGAACTTGTTCAGTAGATTTGTCTTCGTCAGATGTTTGAGGAACAATTTGGGAGGAATTAGCAGAGGTGGAGGCTGGAGTAGGATCAGGATGGACTGGACTTTTCTGTTGGTAGACCTGGTTGTCTACCTTCTTTCCAGATCGAAGTGTGTGAACAGCATTGCACTGATTGATGGATCCTGAATTTCATATGCTTGATTGGAGGTTTTTGGGTTAACTAGTGGCTAACTAGGTAAAGTACCCTTTGGTCTTTCACTTAGGGAGCTAGCTAATTGACTCATCTGTATTTCCAATCTCGATATAGCCTGTGAATGGTTGTTCAGCATTTGTCCCTGATTTTGCATAAAAGCGGTTTGGGACTTCATGAAAGCTTCCATGCTCTCCTCTTATTTACTGAATTTCTTTTCCATAGGTGAACTTTGAGAGGAGGAAGATGGAGCTGGACTAGGGAAATTTGGTGGAGGACTGGGATGGTGAAAGTTGTTGGAAAAATTCAGCCTGGGAAGATTATTCTTGGTCCAGGAGAAATTAGGGTGATCCTCCAACCTGGATTGTATGTTTGTGAGTAGGGATTGTGAGGCGGCCGTGAGTAAGCCGTGTTCAGGTATTCCGGTGGTACTTGCTGCGTATGAAAAATAGGGCACTCTTCAAAGACATGATTTGGTGCCTGACAGTATGAATAACCCGGATTGTGAATTGGTGGTGGGTTGATTTGGTTGACATTGGCTGGCTCTTTTGTCTCTAGATCCTCTGTTCTCCTCATTAAGGTTGCAATCTTAGCCTCGGCAGCTATGGATGATTCTAGAGATATGAGCCCTCCTCTTGAAGCTATAGATTATGAATTCCTTAGTTTTTTCGAGGCTGGCTCCCATTGCAGGGTTTTCTCAGTTAAATCCTCAAATCAATCCCAACCCTGGTTCTCATCCTTCTGTAAGAACCCTCCCTGACACATGGTCTCTAAAAGTTTCGTTTGATAATCTAAGCCATCATAGAGAATCTGGCACTGACGCCATTTCTCCACACCATGATGAGGGCACTGAGCAAGGAGATCTTTGAATCGCTCAAAGTAATTCCAAAATGGTTCGCTTGGTTCTTGCCTGAACTGCATGATATTCTTCTTAATGAGGACAGTTTTGTGAATTGGGTAGAATTTCTTCAAGAAGGCCTTGATGAAATATACCGCCTAACTGTACAACCATTTCTTCGCTAGGTCCTTTAGGGAGAAAGGGATGAAACATATCCTAACGGCATCGTCTCCTAGCTGGGGGATACACATCATGAGGGATACTTCTTCAAATTCCCTAACAAAGAAGTATGCATCCTCCGATTCTAAACTATGAAACTTTGGGAGAGTGTTGATGAATTGAGGCTTTAATTCAAATTACTCCCATTTGCCTCAGGCAGTTTTATACAAGATGGTAATGAAGTTCTGATCGGGTAAAATCTATCCTGAAGTGACGCCATCACCAGCTCTGGATGCAAGGGTAGAGAAGTGTTTCTTGTTAATCTGAAAATTGTTGGCCCAAGAGGTTACACTCTCCAATTGTTTTGTGTTTTGATGATGACAAACCAAATTAGAGATATTTGGTACTAATAAGTTTGTTAAGATAAGTTTCAGGTTTGTACCATGTTTAGAGACCATTCGCTTAGCTATTGCAAGAACTTCTAAGTTCCACTAAGTAAGGAAGGCAAATTGCACATCAAGGAAAGATCGTAGAAGAGAAGGCACTAGCAAGGCATTGGATGGCTCAAAGACTTGAAGATAGCTCAAGAAGTCTTCATGTAATTTGTTTTTCAGTTTATAGTATGTTAAAGAATAGTGGATAGGTTTGAAGCTCTATCACACACATTTTGCGCACATGCTCATTCCAAAATAATTTCTTTTAAATTATACAAAAATATTTTGCCTACAAGTTTTTGCCTACAAATACATCTTTATGTTTAATTCTATTTCCTGTTCAAAAGTATTTTTGTTAAAATCAAAATCCTCTTTGTTTTCTTTTCTAAAATTGATTTTTGACCTGATCCGGTCGACCGGGACAGTCGACCGAGTCTGTGTCAGTCTGGTCCGGTCGACCGGACCAGTCGACTGGGGTTCTGGCAGATGCACGTATCAGTGTGCATGTCTGCCGGTCGACCGGGGCGGTCGACCGAGATTTTGTTTTTGCTCACAGGTTTTATCAGTCGACCGGGTCGGTCGACCGAATGCCTGTAACGGTCAAATTTTTTAACTAGCGGTCGACCGCACCGGTCGACCGAGCTAGCCGTTGAACAGTAACGGGCAGATTTTAAGTGAGCTGTTTATTTTTGTCTTTTGTGTTTAAAAATTCGTTTAAGGATATATTTTGATCTAATTACCTCCTAAACATCAGTAATTATGTTTTATCCCTAAACCCTAGCCCTCTCCTATAAATAGGGGTGTTTGGGGAGAGATTTGTTAACAACTACAATTTTGCTAGAAAAATTCAAAAGTTTAAGGCTTTCAAAAGAGACTTGTTTCTTGGTTTTTGTGCTGAATTTCTCACTGATTTTCTGAAGGGTTTTCAAATACTCTCTGATTTAATTTTCTTTTCCTTACACACAAAAGAGCTTCATTCCTACTCAATATTCTCTAAGGACCTTTGTAAGGGAAGAGATATTTGAAAGAGAGAGTTTGTGGTCTTTTGACTACCAAGGAAATTACTTGTTCTTGAGATTGTAGGAGTTGGGTACTCCATTGTATTTGAGATCTTTGTGATAGTGGAAGTGGTCGGAATCCTTCTGGGGAAGGCGGGGAGTAGAGCTGGGTGCTCGAACCTCGATAACATATCCTTGTGTTTGCGATTGGTTTACATTCTTGCAATTCTTACTCTACTTGGCTTGCACTTATTACTTGCTCATCATATTCATTGTCATACTTACTTGCTTGCATTCATCTTGAGATTCTTGATTGTGATTGTTGTAGCTTTAAATTTTTATTTGCCCTTTGATTAGCATTGTCACCTATTCACCCCCCCTCTAGGTGACTTTTCAATTGGTATCAAAGCTTGGACTCTAGGTTTGGCTTAACATCCATAAAGAGATCCTTAAAATATTGCTAATCAAAACTTTCATTTCATTCATTCATCACTAGTAAACATGGCCGACAACATTAAATCCCCACCTAAATTTGATGGACTCAATTTCCCAATTTGGAAGGTTAGGATGACTATATTTTTGCAATCTTTGGGTAGCTTAGTGGCCAAGTCCTTGACTAAACCCTATGTAGCACCCGATGGTGATGAGAGCACTTGGACCGACCTTGACTTTAAACTATATGAGGCTAACTCCAAGGCCCAAAACTCTCTATTGACCGCCTTGAATGAGGATGACCTTACACGGGTAATTCATTGCCAATCCGCCTATGAGATTTGGCAACACTTATTGGTCACACACGAGGGGACTTCACAAGTCAAGAGAGCTAAGATAGATCTCTTGAGGTCCCAATATGAGTCATTTAAAATGCTTGATGATGAGTCTATTGATAGTATGGCTACAAGGTTTACTAAAATCACTAATGGTCTTTCTTCCTTAGGTGATGACATCTCCAACGATCAAAAGGTGCGGAAAGTAATTCGGGCTCTTCCTTCATCATGGGAGATCAAGGCCACCACCTTGAAGGAGTTGAACGACAAGAACGAGATGGACCTCATTAGTCTCATTGGGAACCTAAAAACCCATGAGATGGAGAAGAAGGCAAGAGAAGAGGCCACTACTTCAAAGAAGAAATCCATAGCCTTGAAGACTTCATCCACCAATGATGACGATGAAGATGACGAAGAAGAAGATGAGGAGCTAACTCTACTTGTGCGGAATGTCAAGAGGTTGTACCGAAAGAACAAGTTCAACTTCCGGAGAAAATTCGAAGGCAAAGAGGAGCGGAAGATCATATGCTACAATTGCCACAAACCCGGACATATCATGGCGGATTGTCCGGAGTTCAAGAAGAAAATGACTTCCTCCTTCAAGCCAAAGAAGCCGGAGGAAAAGAAAGCTTACAAAGCTACATGGGATTCGGAAAGCGAGTCCGAAGAGGAGGTGGATCAAGCTAATATGTGTTTCATGGCAAACACACCCAAGGTAACCCCTCAATCCCTTGATGATGAAGATGATGATGTAAGTAAGGAAGTTCTAGTGCATGCTTTTGTAGAACTTTCTGAAACTTATGATAACAAGAAACTTGAATGCATAAAATTACAAAAAGAAGTTGCTTTTCTTAAGAATCAACTTGCCATTATTTCTAAAGAAAAAGATGATATTTCTTCTAATTTCATTTCCATGCAAAAAGAATTTTGTGCCTACAAGAGTTCTTGTAAGGCTAAATCCCCTATTATTGATGAAAAGAAATTTCTTCTTTTAAATCCAAAATGAATGATTTTGAAAAAGTTTTAAAAGATTGTGCCTTTAATACTAAGAAACTTGAAGAAAAATTTTCTAAAAGGCACACATCTCATGCTAAGATTCCTCATGCTCACACTACACCTAACACGTCTCATGTTTATGCTCACAATGCCCATGCTCACAAATCACACACTCATTATGCTTTTAAATATGGTAGAGTGTATAGATGCACATATTGTGGCAAAATGGACATTTAGCTAAGTTTTGCTATGATCAACTAAATAGAACAAATAATCTTGTTTGGGTTCATGACACTAACCCTAGAGGACCCAAGAAAATGTGGGTACTAAAATCAAGTCTTAAATCGTTTGATGTAGGTACACACCAAAGCTCCAAGACGTAGGGAGCGGTGGTACCTTGATAGTGGTTGTTCAAGACACATGACATGGGACATCAACAACTTCACAACCCTATCAAGGTACATGGAAGGTGGCACCGTCACCTTCGGAGATGACTCCAAAGGAACTATCATCGGTATAGGTAACATTCAAATTGGTGCATCTCCTATTATTAAGAATGTTGTTTTAGTAGATGGTTTAAAACATAATTTGCTTAGCATTAGTCAACTTTGTGATCGTGGACTTAAAGTTGTTTTTGATGATACTTCTTGTAAGATTTTTGATGTTAAATCCGATGTTTGTATTCTCACCGGTTTTCGTGATAATAATGTTTATATTATTGACATGCTTAATTTAGATTGTTCTACTAAATGCTTAAATGCTTTTGATGAAAATTCTTGGCTTTGGCATAGAAGATTAGGACATGCATCTTTTGACCATATTTCTAGGATTAATTCAAAGGAATTGGTGAAGGGTATACCTTGTTTGAATTTTGAGAAAGACCGCATTTGTAGTGCGTGCCAACTTGGGAAACAAACCAAGTCTTCCTTTAAACCAATCAAGGATATCATGTCAACTAGGCCTTTAGAATTAATTCATATGGATCTTTTTGGACCAACTAAAACTAAAAGTTTAAATGGAAGTAGATTTGCATTTGTTTTGGTTGATGATTTTTCCCGTTTTACTTGGGTTTTCTTTTTGCAAAATAAAGATCAAACTTTTTCTCATTTTAAGATTTTTCGAAAAAGAGTTGAAAAAGAAAAGTGTTTTTCGATTTTGAGAATAAGAAGTGATAGAGGTGGTGAGTTTGTTAACCAACTCTTCATGACTTATTGTGATGAAAAGGGAATTAAGCATGAAATGTCTTGTCCTAGAACTCCACAACAAAATAGAGTTGTAGAAAGGAAAAATAGAACACTTCAAGAGATGGCTAGGACAATGATAAGTGAGTATGACCTCCCTCAATATTTATGGGCCGAGGCCATAAACACCGCATGCTATATATCAAATCGTATTTATTTGTGCAAAAATTCTTCAAAAACATCATTTGAAATGTATCATTCTAGAAAACCAAATGTTGCATATTTTAAAGTTTTTGGATGCAAGTGTTTTGTTTTGAATACTAAGGATAATTTGGGTAAATTTGATGCTAAGGCTTATGAGGCTATCTTTGTTGGATATTCCTCTACTAGCAAAGCATATAGAGTTTTCATTAGATCTTCTCAAACCATTGAAGAATCCATGCATGTTAAGTTTGAAGAATCTAATGCGTTTGTTGAGAATGTTGTAGAGTTTGAACCATTAGGTGAAGACATGGAGAGACTATCCTTGAAGGACTCACCCGCTCAAAAAGAAAAGCTAGATCCTATTGGTGAAGTTCAAGAGGACAAGGAGGAAAGCACTCAACCGCTTCCTAAAGCTTGGAGATACGCTACAAATCATCCTAAGGAGCTCATCTTGGGTGATGCATCTAAAGGAGTCACAACGCGCTCCAAACTCCATGACCTATGTGGTAACTTTGCTTTCATTTCTCATTTTGAACCCAAAGGCATTCTCGAAGCCGAGACGGACCCATATTGGTTGCTTGCCATGCAAGAGGAACTCAATCAATTTGAGCGCAACCAAGTTTGGCACCTTGTTCCTAAGCCCCACGATAGACCAATAATTGGTACTAAGTGGATCTTTAGAAACAATATGGATGAGTCCAGAAATGTCATTAGGAATAAAGCTAGGTTAGTGGCCCAAGGTTACACTCAAGTTGAAGGAATTGACTTTGAGGAGACCTTTGCACCCGTAGCACGGCTTGAAGCCATACGGATGACACTAGCTTTTGCATGTTTTAAAAATTTTAAACTTTTTCAAATGGATGTGAAAAGTGCATTTTTGAATGGTTTTATTAATGAAGAAGTTTATGTTTCTCAACCTCCCGGTTTTGTTGATCATGTTCATCCCGATTTTGTTTTTAAACTTGATAAAGCTTTGTATGGATTGAAACAAGCTCCAAGAGCTTGGTATGAAAGGCTTTCTAGTTTTCTCATTTCAAATGATTTTATTAAAGGCAAAGTAGACACAACTCTTTTTACTAAGCATGTTGATAATGATATTTTAATTGTGCAAATTTATGTTGATGATATAATTTTTGGATCTACTAATGAGCTTTTATGCAAGGATTTTGAGAAGGTCATGCAACTTGAATTTGAAATGTCTTCAATGGGTGAGCTCAATTTCTTCCTTGGACTCCAAATCAAGCAATTGCAAGACGGAACCTTCATTAACCAAGCCAAGTACGCTAAGGAGCTAGTAAAGAAGTTTGGGCTTGAAGGATCAAAGGCTTGCAACACTCCAATGGCAACTACAACCAAGCTTGATAAGGACGAACAAGGTAAAAATGTTGATATTAAATTATATAGAAGCATGATAGGAAGTCTTTTATATTTGACGGCAAGTAGGCCGGATATCATGTTTAGTGTGTGTCTTTGTGCTAGATTTCAATCGTGTCCTAAAGAGTCTCATCTTATTGCGGTAAAACGCATTATTCGTTATATTAAGGGCACTATTGGAATGGGTCTTTGGTATCCAAAAACTATAGATTTTTCAATGACTAGTTATTCGGATGCCGACTATGCGGGTTGTAGAGTAGATAGAAAGAGTACTAGTGGGACATGTCAATTTCTTGGTAATTGTCTTGTTTCATGGTCCTCTAGGAAGCAAAATTCCGTAGCTCTCTCAACCGCCGAGGCGGAGTATGTTGCCGCGGGGGCTTGTTGTGCACAAGTCCTTTGGATGAAACATACTCTCCTTGATTTTGATTTGCACTTTGATCATATAAAAATATTTTGTGATAATACTAGTACTATACACATGACCAAAAATGCAAATCAACATAGTAAGACCAAGCACATTGAGATTAGATATCACTTTCTTAGAGATCATTTTGAGAAAGGTGATATAGATATTGATTATGTTTCCACGGATTTACAACTAGCCGATATTTTCACTAAACCTCTTGATTTTGCTAGATTTTCGTTTATTTGTGGAGAACTTAATGTTTGTATTATTGAATAGACATGTTTTTCATAACCCTTTTTGATGTATGACAAAAAGGGGGAGAATAAGTTTACATGACAAAAATAAGTTCATTTGGTCCTGGTTCCATATGAATTTATATGCTTTAATTTTAAAGATTTGTTTTATGAGTTTTATGTTTAGTTTTATGAGTTTTATGTTTATGTATGAGTTTTTGAATTCAAGATTTGTTTTATGAGTGAGTTTTTGAATTCATGTATTCTTGTGTTTTAGTTGTTTTGGTATTTTTGGTATCAAGAGCAATTTTTGTGTTTTATATTAGTTTCAATAATTGGTGCATCATTTCAATTATTGGTATCTAGAGCATATTCTTGTGTTTTATGTATAGCATAATTTGAGGGGGAGTTTTCTCCTCCCTATATTTTTGTTAATAGCCTATTTGTTTTGTCATCATCAAAAAGGGGGAGATTGTTGGCCCAAGAGGTTACACTCTCCAATTGTTTTGTGTTTTGATGATGACAAACCAAATTAGAGATATTTGGTACTAATAAGTTTGTTAAGATAAGTTTCAGGTTTGTACCATGTTTAGAGACCATTCGCTTAGCTATTGCAAGAACTTCTAAGTTCCACTAAGTAAGGAAGGCAAATTGCACATCAAGGAAGGATCGTAGAAGAGAAGGCACTAGCAAGGCATTGGATGGCTCAAAGACTTGAAGATAGCTCAAGAAGTCTTCATGTAATTTGTTTTTCAGTTTATAGTATGTTAAAGAATAGTGGATAGGTTTGAAGCTCTATCACACACATTTTTGCGCACATGCTCATTCCAAAATAATTTCTTTTAAATTATACAAAAATATTTTGCCTACAAGTTTTTGCCTACAAATACATCTTTATGTTTAATTCTATTTCCTGTTCAAAAGTATTTTTGTTAAAATCAAAATCCTCTTTGTTTTCTTTTCTAAAATTGATTTTTGACCTGATCCGGTCGACCGGGACAGTCGACCGAGTCTGTGTCAGTCTGGTCCGGTCGACCGGACCAGTCGACCGGGGTTCTGGCAGATGCACGTATCAGTGTGCATGTCTGCCGGTCGACCGGGGCGGTCGACCGAGATTTTGTTTTTGCTCACAGGTTTTATCAGTCGACCGGGTCGGTCGACCGAATGCCTGTAACGGTCAAATTTTTTAACTAGCAGTCGACCGCACCGGTCGACCGAGCTAGCCGTTGAACAGTAACGGGCAGATTTTAAGTGAGCTGTTTATTTTGTCTTTTGTGTTTAAAAATTCGTTTAAGGATATATTTTGATCTAATTACCTCCTAAACATCAGTAATTATGTTTTATCCCTAAACCCTAGCCCTCTCCTATAAATAGGGTGTTTGGGGAGAGATTTGTTAACAACTACAATTTTTGCTAGAAAAATTCAAAAGTTTAAGGCTTTCAAAAGAGACTTGTTTCTTGGTTTTTGTGCTGAATTTCTCACTGATTTTCTGATGGGTTTTCAAATACTCTCTGATTTAATTTTCTTTTCCTTACACACAAAAGAGCTTCATTTCTACTCAATATTCTCTAAGGACCTTTGTAAGGGAAGAGATATTTGAAAGAGAGAGTTTGTGGTCTTTTGACTACCAAGGAAATTACTTGTTCTTGAGATTGTAGGAGTTGGGTACTCCATTGTATTTGAGATCTTTGTGATAGTGGAAGTGGTCGGAATCCTTCTGGGGAAGGCGGGGAGTAGAGCTGGGTGCTCGAACCTCGATAACATATCCTTGTGTTTGCGATTAGTTTACATTCTTGCAATTCTTACTCTACTTGGCTTGCACTTATTACTTGCTCATCATATTCATTGTCATACTTACTTGCTTGCATTCATCTTGAGATTCTTGATTGTGATTGTTGTAGCTTTAAATTTTATTTGCCCTTTGATTAGCATTGTCACCTATTCACCCCCCCCTCTAGGTGACTTTTCAAAAGTTGCAGGATCTCTCACCCACTCTTGCCGTAGCACACCACAAACAACGTAAAGACAACAAACAATCGAAAAGAATAAAAAAATAAACAAAAGAAAGAAAAAACAACCACCAAGCCTTAGTCTAAGGTACCTGAACCTAGACGATTCCTAACTGGTAGATTCTCCGGGGAAGGTTGTTACGGGAACTCGACTACAAGCTAATCGGCCAGGAAAGGGCAAAGCTCGGGGGGAGGTATCCGGGCATGAGCCACGAGCCTAATTACGTCAAACCACGGAGCTTTCGAGGCTTTGCCTCTCAATCCACTTTCCTTAGATACCGATTTTGCAGGAGTATAGTTATTACAATTTTCAACCTCGGTTAATCTCTTAGTGAGTCCGAGATGTCCCTAGGGCCAACGTCTATTGATTTTAGTTAAGGCTTGAGAAAGCGTGAGTGCACTTGGAGATGGTTTTTGGGCTAAGAAAAGGTGATGAAATCCCCACCTTATCTTGTTTATTTGGGTTTTGCCCTTAAAGTCAATTGTGTAAGTGTACAGTTTATTCACAATAAGGTAATACTCAAAGCGATAAATCACTCCAAAATGTTGGTCCTATTCTATATGAATGCACACGTACCTTTTCTCCAGCACTCTTCAATAGAAATTGAAATGAATTGAAATAGACACGTGCCCTAAATGCAAAAGTCTAATCCAAATTTCAATTAAGCAACAAGTGAATTTCTGTTGAGTTTATTACACATGTATAAGGTGAAGCATTCAATGGAACTAAAAGATTTAGAAAGCAATTTTTTAGCGGCTTTCGGCAACCCTGTAAACGAGTTTATTAGTATTTCAATCGGAAAAACTCGCTTTTACACGAATTTTTTCGAGGGCAAATGAATCCTCGCGCAATGTCCTTGGCCACCTCTTTCGCTTCCCTTGATAGTAAGCTCCTTGGTACTTCTCCTACACATAAGAACAAAGAAAAATCTTTAGTATTGTACAATAAAGTCGTTCCCACCCCGGCAACGGCACCAAAATTTGATCGGCAAAAAGCAAGCACAAGAATAAGTAAAAAGAGTGTAGGTCGATGTTACTGCTTTTGCGATTCTTCCGTAGTAGCGAAGTGGTTATACGGGTCGTGTCTACAAGGAGGGAAGCGATGGAATCGTGATGCGGCTTCTATGTTCAAGAAAAGAGAAAGTTCTTTGATTCAAATAAAGAATTGGAAAATAAAAATAAGTCGGTTTTAAGAATTGTTTGAAAATGATTTGGTGGTTTGTAAAGTCGGATTTTCTTAATGGTAAAAACGCATGGCTAACTTTTTATTAATTGCTCCCGCTAATCCCTAACTTGTTGAAGATGTCTCCTCACAATAGGCAAGTAAAATCTTTATGCATCGGAACTATTCATGTTGGGAACGAATGAAAGTCCTTCCTTTAACTTAGCTTTACACGGAAAAAACTTGGACATTCCCTTATCAAGATCCAATAGAAGGAGAGAATAAGGGAAGACACAAGTGCACTAATGGTATCGGCAAAGTTAAAAGAAAAATCTCTAACTTACATCAACAAGTAAAGCACACAACCCATAGATTATCTAAAACCCATTAAGCATGAAATATAAGAAAGTAAATATTTGTAGGTAAGTAACAGTTAGAACCCTCGTCTTAAGATGTCATAGCTCTCGTTGCACAAGGCTTATTTGACACTATTGACTCATTTGGGTTTATCAATCAAGAGTTAGAGATTAGTGTGTTAGTAGTTAGTTAGCCATGCTATGGAAGAGTTAGTTAAATATGGTAGTAAAAGAAACAATAAAAGAAAAGGGGTAAAGGAAAAGGGAGTTACACTACAAGAAAGTAAAAGAAAAGAAGTGAAGAGGAAGGAAGTTACACTACAACAAGGAAGTAAAAGTAAATGGCAAAGACAAGTAAATAAAAAGAAGAAAGAGAAGTAGTTACTTGTATTAGCTTGTCATCTTCAAATGCAACATGTACACACTCTCTCTCTTTCACTCTAATGGCTAAAACTAAAACTAGAAGAAGAAGGAAACTAAGACAACTACAATCCTAAAAATAAGATTACAACAATACTTTAACTCTGGATATCTCCTTTCTTCGGACCCCAGGGGGTATTTATGGGCACCAGGGGAAATAGGGCCAGGGGGTGACCCGTGGCCCGAAGCGCAAGCGCGCGCGCGTCCAAAGGGCCGCGGAAACGCGAAGCAGCCCTGCCAGGGCTGCGCGCGCCTGGCTTCGGGCAGCGCGTCGCCCAGTTTGTCCCCTGTCAGGTTGGTCTGCTGGTTTGCTGATATGATGCCCTGGACTGACAAAATCGCCTCCTTAAAGTCAATGGCTACTTGGTAGGCCTTTAATCACCCATAAATGGTGATTAAGGTTTTCTTCTTCATTTGCACACCATGGACCTGAAAGTACACCTAGAGGGGGGTGAATAGGTGTACGGCTAATCTAATGAACTAAATGCGAAAATTAAAACTTAATTGCAACAATAATTAATGCAACCAACGAGTGTAGCCGAATTCCCAGTGAAGGGCTCTGGACTAACTCCTCTTGATTCCTCTGAATAAGAGTTGAGGTGCTATATGAAGCTCTCGTGGTTAAGCACAAGTGAGGCACACATAAACAAGCCAAGCATATAAATTATGAATGATCAATATGAAATGATGCAAGGCACAATATAAGAGAGAGAGAGAGTTAGAGAGACAATGGATCAAACGCAAACACATGAATATATTTCGAGGTTCGAGCACACAACTCTATGTCCCCGCCTTCACACAGAAGGATTTCCAATCCACTTGTCCACACAGGACTCCCACACAGGGAATCTCCACTGAGGATTTGGGGCAATACAATAACCGGGAGTACACAACTCCTCTCTCAACCAAAACAACCTCTACACTTAGAGGCTAGGCACAAAGCCACACAAACACCACCTCACACAAGAGGAGTAGGCACTTAGCCAATACAACACAATCACTTCACACTTGAGGGATTCCAACACAAACTCCACCTCTCACTAGAGGGAGCCAACCAACAATCTCCACCTCTCACTAGAGGAAGCCAAACACCACTTCCACAGTCACCTCACAATAGAGGGATACCAAATCAATCACCTCTCACTAGATGGATATCACAAAGATGGAAGTTTACAACTTGGTGATTTCCACAACTACTAACTAATTTTCCCACAAATAAAAAGATCCTATAGATAGGATAGAATAATATAGCTCAAGTGTGGAAAATCAAGATGTTGGAAAACAAATCACAAGGAAAAATACTTGAGAAAACAACTTAGTATATGATAGAAATGAAGAACAAAGCAAATATCCCAAATCTATATTTTTATTTGATTTTCCAACTCTTAAAAACAAATAAAGAATGATCTTTAAAACCAATAAACTCTTTTGAAAAACTTGCTTTTAAAACACTAGAGAATAGGTGAATTTTTACTCTTGAAAATCTTCTTCAAAACCTCTCTCAAATGGGGTATTTATAACCCCAAAAGAATTCTGCCCGTTGGCAGCAGACTAGGCTAGAATTGGCCTTCCGGTCGACCGGCCGGTCGACCGGCCAACGGTCAAAAAACTAACCGTTGAGCCTTCCGGTCGACCGCCCGATCGACCGGGCCCTGAATCAGAGAGCAACGGCTCTCTGGCCGGTCGACCGCCCGGTCGACTGGGGCAACCCGAGAGTGGGTTGCCTTCAGTCGGTCGACCACTCGGTCAACCGGCCCAAAGGGCTGGCTGCGTACACGTTTGTGTGCACGTCCGGTCGACCGTTCAGTCGACCGGCTCCTGGTCCGGTCGACCGGAACGGTCGATCTCTAGAGCTTGGCAGACTGGAATTAGGGACTGAAAAACTTGGTTTTTAATTCTCAAATAAATCCCATAAATTCTCTAAAAATTCAAAAAAAATAGTTTCAGTATAATACTTTGATATACAAACATGTGTGAAAAATTTCAACACATATTTCAAATTTTTTGAACCATTTTTGTGTTATGGAAATTTTGCCAAAAACCAAAATCCGTATTTTCCAAAACTTGGATTTTTCAAATAGAAATCCGATTTTTTCAAAACTCATTCAAATACAAAAACATGATATTTAAACAACTTTAAGCATGTTGTATATGGATATAATCCAATATACATGAAAGATATATATACCAATGTTTTGATATTAAATCCGAAAATATGTTTTGTTGAAACACAAAACTAAATATGTTTTGTTGAAACACCAAACTCCAAACACATGAATAGGCATATCAAAATAAGTTTGTCTAAGATATGAAGCATACATGTATATAAAACAAATCTAATATACATTAAACCATGTAAACTTGTTTTGATTCTATCTATTCATGAAAACCAAGATCGGTTAAACCAAAAACCGAAAACCAATAAACATGAAACTTAAACAAGTGTGTGTGTTGTGAACTTGAGCATATCACACTATCTAGTCTTTAACAATGGATCTAAAAACATAAACTAAACTATGTACTGAAGTCTTCTTGACGAACTCCGTCTTCAAGTCGACTCGATCCAAACATGATCCCCCGAGCTTGACTCCAACGAGTGCTAGATATGACTTTGACGCTCGGACTCTTGAATCACCATGTGAGAAGCTCCAAAACACCTTTGTTGAAGCTAATCACCTATTAATATCTTGGTTAAGTATCTGAAACTAAACATCACAAGATTATTAGTAAACATAACTACATGAGTTAATCATCATCAAAACTAGAGTGGAAGGCCTCTGGGCCAACAGGATCTAGGATCAAGTAAGCAAAGCTTTATTAGCAGAATTTTATACCAAATAAATATGAGAATGTGATGAAAATTATGCAAAATTAGAGACTAATCAGCTCACCAGTTGTATAAGTATAAACACAAGTTTTAATGAAAACCACATCTAAATAAGTAATAAAAATTATGAAGTGCAAAATCATAAACAAACATGATCATTAGGGAAATGCACGTGCTTTAGAGATAGGATATACATAATAGCTAAACTATAGTGAGAACACAAAAATAATAGTCCATATAAACATGAGTGTATCTCAAATACTATTTATGTATATCTCAAGTCTAATTGACATTGCATTTACCATAATGAACATGAAAATCCACAACATGCTAAAAGTCAATCAATGAGAGTATGTAAACAAAATAAGGAGTTGGAGATAGTTATCAAACCAGTAGGGCTAATCTCTAGGTCTCTAAATCATGATGGTCCTCCCACTAAACATTCTTGAAGGTGATGCATCTAATGTAGTGTCCATGAAGCTCAAACGCATCCACCATCAAGGCACCAAAACCCTCATGTCAAGTGAGAGCCCACACCTACATTAAATACAATAGGGTGAATTTTGGTACCTACAATTTCTTAGGTTCAAGAGGGTTAGCACCTTTTCTAACACAAAAAATTATTTGTAAAATTTAAAATATTTATTCTATCATAACAAAACTTTGCAAGATGGCACTTATGTCCATAATGTGTACAAATGTACACACCAGCATACAAGGTGTCATGTGTGTGAACGTGAGAAGCATGTGTATCCGTGATTGGTGTGTATGAATATGTGAAACTTGTTTATTTCGAAACATGGATTTCAATTTCTTATGATCAATAGCACATTGGTTCAAAGTGAAACCGAAACGATCTACACTATTCTTCAACATGCAAATATCATTTTTAATTGTTGAAGAAGTGGAGCATGCATTCTTATCAATAGAGGGTATAACAATGGAATCATGACAAGAATGAGAAGCCAAATCATTTTTCAAAGAAATATTTTCATTTGAAAAAAATTTCAATTTTTTGAGATCAAATCAATTTTATTTTTCAAAGAATTGTTCTCCATTAAAACAAAATCGAGTTTTGAAGACAAAATCTCATTATTTCTTAAAACATCATCACAATCATTTTTATTCTTTAAAATTTTGTTTTCTTTTAAAGCAAGGTCAAGTTGAGTTTCAAGGAGTCTCTTTCACTTGAGATCTCAACCCTTTCTTGTAAAATCATGTTTAGCTTTGAAAATAAATTTTCATTTCTTCTTTTAATTAAAACTCTTGCTTTTAAAGCTTTGTACTTTAAGAGTAAATTTTCACAAAACATAGACAGTTCTTCATTTAATGCACGTGCATCCATGTTATCATCATAAGAAGAACTAGCACTATCATCTAGTTGAGTGTCCGAAATTACCTCAAGGAAGTCATTCTCTTTGACCATGAAGTAAGCTTGGCATGACTCTTCTCTACTAGATTCTTTCTCCACATTATTTGTCGTTTGTACCTCGAGAGAGGTCAATGTATTCCACATGCAAAAGCAGAATCACAATGAGAAACCATACATAAATAATCTTTGTTAAGTGTGTGCCTAAGTGCCACTACGGCTTGTGCATTGGCATCTATATGCTTGTTATTATCAAGATAAGATTTCTTGACAGTGGCAAGGAAAACATGCAATCTAAGGATTTAAAGTATGCACTCATTTTATACTTTTCACATATCAATGTTGGTAACATCATACATGGGAGGGGCAACAAAAGTCATGAGTGTATAAACAATATGTGTTCAAATACAAATCTAGATTAGCAATTCAAGATCTCACTCTTAACTGGTTAAACCAAATATCAGGAGCGTAGGCTCTGATACCAATTGAAATACACTTAGAGGGGGGTAAATAGGTTTACTAGCTAATGTAGGACAAATGATGCGAAATTTAAACTCAATTGCAACACACTATGTATAACTAATAGTGAACTGATTGGTCACTAATATTGTACATTTAATATCATATTCTCCTACTTATTATAGAATAAACTCTGCATTTTCCTAATTAAATGTTTAATTTATTTGCAGGCCCATTCCTAAAGGAGAGTGAAGAGAAATGAGCCCAAAAGCCCACCAAATCCTGACTTAATTCAGAATAAATTTGAAATCAAGGAATCAGGGCTAAATCTTGGCATATCAGAGAGGTTAAAAACCGGTTGAGAAGAATCCTCCCTGAATCGATCGGTTGAAGCTAAGGATCAAAGGCCATTTCGTCAAAATCCCGGACATAAACTGCAAATCCAGATAAAGATAATTACAAATCAAGAAACCGGGGAGCACCACCAACAGGGTGTGGCCACCTGGCCACACCCTGGCCACGAAAACGCGGCCAAAGCCGCGTTTTCGCGGCTTTGTTGGAGAGTTAGGGGAGCGTTTGCTCCCCCTATCTTCATATGATCCTGTAGGTTGGGTTTTTGCCTATAAATCTGGGATTTTCAGAGCCTCCGGGGGACGACCATGCAGAGATAGGAATTAGTCCAGTTTTTCACTCTTTGTAGTATAGGTTTTTATTTTCTTTTTATGTAATTTTAATTTATATGTAAGCTTAGGTTAGATTCAGATTCATGTAAGTAAGAGAGAGAGAGGCTTATGTTGAGAGTGACACCGATGTACCCTCCTCCTTTCTTCCATCGTTTCTGCAAGCAATAAAAGGTAATTTTTTTTATGTTCATCTTTACTTTTGTTTTCTTCTTCTTCTTTCTACTTTACCTCTTTTGGTTTGATGAGCATGCAAGTGAATCCAGAAGCATCAGTATAACAATGTTTGTGTGAGTGCCAACGATAATTTATGATGATCTTCTCCTCCTCAAGACTCTGTGTCATTTCATTCTTGTTCGTCTTGATGATGTAATGCGACTGGGGACTGAGCTCGATCCTATGGCTTATGCGTTGAACGCCTCCGAAGCAAGGTAGAACATGCAAGGGTTCCAGGTAAGTCATCAACCAAACTAGGTAAGTATTTCTTATCTTCTTTCTTTTTTTATTTCTGTAGTTTAAATAATCAACACCCACTTCTTGCATCACTCCTTTTCCATTTCTTTGTAAATAATCATTCTCCATTTTTCTCCACCTTCTCATTCTACCACTTTCTTTCTCACTTAACTTTAACCTAACTCTTTTTCATTTTCATTTCTTAAAATAAAGAAGAACCTTCGTTTTTCTTCACAAAGATTTCAATACAAACCTTGAACGCTTCTATTGCTAACCCTCCTTGTGGATCACAACCCGCATAACCACTTGCTATCGCGGTAGAATTGAGCACTTGCACATCTCTATTTTAAAGTTCTGAAATACTGTATTTTTGTGCAAGTTTTAGCTCAATCAAATTTTGGCGCCGTTGCCGGGGAGGGTAACGGTTTTTATTGAATTTTTAGAACTAAAACGAATTTTTCTTCTCTGTTGTAGGTTACAAGTCAAAGAAAACAGGAAAGAAGACTTGCAGTAACATATAAGTGGTCTTGGGCCTCTGCTCTAGAAAGCAGAGACCAAGTACCCTCTGAATTGTCGCGTTTGCTCGGCCCTGGCCGCGGTTCCGCGGCAAGGAAGAGTTCACTACTGACTGTTTTTTTTTTTGCAGGGCTGCTTGCTTTGCAAAATTAGAGTTTCTGCAAACTTTATTTCTTGTATGCTATCATCAGGAACCTACTAATAAACCAACAGTAAAATACTTGTTGAAAAGTTTAAAAAAATTGATTAGACGTTTGCATTTTAGGCACGTGTCTTTTCAATTCATTACTTTACTGTTGAAGAGTGCTGGAGCAAGGTACATTCGCATTGCATTTAGAATAGGACTCATCTCTTGGTTGATTTACATCGCTTTGAGTGAATCTTGTTTGCATATCTTGTACACTTGCACAAACTGATCTTAAGGGCACCACCCCATAACAAGATAAGGTGGGGATTTAATCACCCTTCCTTCGCCCAAAAATCAGATTCCAAGCACTCACTAACCCGAGCCTTACTAAAAATGAGTAGACGTTGGCCCTAGGGACATCTCGGACTCAATTAGGAGATTACCCTAAGGGGGAAAGGTGTTGGAATTTGACTGCTGCCAAATCAGTGTCTAGGAAAGGGATTAAAGGCCGAAAGCCCGAAGGTTGGTGGTTATTTAAATAAGGAACGTCTTTGACGGATAACCTCCCACCAATCTTGCCCTGACCTGGCTGATTAGCTTGTGGTCAAAGTCTGCATTATACCTCCCGTGGACAGTCTAACCAGTTAGGAGTCGTCTAGGTCATAGGTCTACCCTAACTTAGTTTAAATTTTTTTTTTATTTGTGTGTTTATTTGTTTGTTTGTTTTTTTCTTCTTTGTTTGTATTTTATTGTGTGATATGGCTTATAATAACAAATTTTCCAATTTTAATAGTAATCCATATTATACACCGACCTCTTTTTTGGATATTACCAACCCGGCATATCATAACTTTAACCAACCTAGTGTGCCGGATTGGTCTTATCCGAATCAATATAACCCATGCCCCCAATCTTATAACCATAATTTCTAGAATAATTTCAACTCTTCACAGAGTCAGTGGGGATTCACCTCCCCCGAGTCCAATTTTCAACCAACTTGTCCTCCTTATCCACCTAGTCCACAATATTTCCAAGATTCATACTCAGTTCTGTAAATCACCTAGAGGGGGTGAATAGGTGATGGCTAATCTAATGGTCACTAAATGCGGAATTAAAAACTTATTACACTAAACACCATGTATAACACAAAAGTGTAGCCGAATTACCCGTGAAGGGCTCTGGACTAATTCCTCAAGATTCCTCTAAATAAGAGTTGAGGTGTCGCGTTGGCTCTCTTGGTTGAATACAAGTGTTAGCAAACAATCCCCAAGCATATAACAATTAAGCTCACAATATATATCAAGCAAATAAGATGAAAGCAATAAAAGCATGTAAGATATAAACAAGAGTAAGAGATAGAGAGTGAGTAATCGCAAACACGGGAGATTTATTTCGAGGTTCGAGCACACTTGCTCTACGTCCCCGCCTTCAACACTTGAAGGATTTCCACTATAAACCGATCCCACCGGATCACTCGGTGCCGCAACACCTACAAGGAGTTCCCACTAGAACTCTTGGACTCTCTAGTCCCGTACACACCGCAAGCCCACAAGCTCGCCGAGGCCGCACCTCAAACATCGAGTTCACACACGAACTCGAAACACCGCGAACCCGCAAGTCCGCCTCCTCAAAGTACAAAGTAGAACTTTGGTGATCACAACACTTTGATCACCTAAAATCCTCTCACAACAAATCCCTATAGGTAGATATAGCAATGGATGGCTCAAGTGTAGTGTGAGAAAATAAGGATTGAAATGGTGGAGGAAAAAACTCAAGAAAATCACTTTGAAACACTCTTGATAAACTCCCCTTTTGATTGGAAATATTTGCTCTCAAAACAAGTGGAGAAACTTCTTAAAAGATGTAGGAAAAACTGGTGCAAACCACTTGTAAAATCTTAGAGAAAACAGCCCCCAAAAACCCCACTTTATAGGGCTAGAAAAACTAGCCGTTGGAAGCCAGATTGGCCTGTCGGTCGACCGGCCAACGATCAGAATTCTGACCGTTGAGCCAACGGTCGACCGGCCGGTCTACCGTGGCCTGGATACAGAGAGCAGACTCTCTGTCCGGTCGACCGGCCCAGTCGACCGGGGCTTTCTAGATAGCAGAAGCTCTCTACGGTCGACCGGGTCGGTCGACCGGCCCTCCAGCAATCCTGGCGTGCACGTTCTGTGCACGTCGGTCAACTGACCCGGTCGACTGACTTCAAGCTCGGTCGACCGGTCCGGTCGACCAGCTGAAGCCAGACAGGTCTTTTTAGGGATTAAAAGGTTGGTCATTTTGGCTCAAATAAAATCCAAAAAATTATGAAAAATCTACAAAAATAGTTTTAACATTATACTTTGATAATCAAACATGCTTAAACAAAATCAAGACATGTTACAAATAATTTGAACTATTTTGTAACTCGGAAATTTTGGCTAAAAACGAAAACTGTATTTTTCCAAAATTGGTTTTTCCAAAACTTCTCCAAATACAAAAACAAGATATTTTAAACTCTTTAAAAGCATAGAATGTATGGATATGATCCACTACACATACATGATGAAATATCTATGTTTTTGACATTTAAGCTCTAAATTTAGTTTTGGTTAAAACATATAAACTTTGAATTCCAAAAACCAAACCGGTATTTTTCTAAAAGAAAACTCTTTGTTTTTTTCCAAAATAAAATTCTTTTATGAAAACTCATCTAAAACAAGAGTGTGTGTGTAAGATATACTGAGCAATCCACCAACTATTCTATCCTTTACATTTTAACTAAAAATAAAATCTTATAAAAATAAACTTAGACACAAGTCTTGATCTTGAAGGTCTTCACTTGAAGTCTTCACATCTTCTTGACTTAGTCCAAACACGATCCATAGAGCTAGACTCATCTTGAGTACTTGATGTGGTCTTGATGCACAAGCTCTTGAATCAAACCGTGCTTGCTCCAAAACTTGACTTTAAATCCTTTGTTGAAGCTACACACCTACTAAGATCTTAATCACAAATCTGAAACTAAATAAACACAAGATCATTAGTACTATAACTACATTAGTTGATCATCATCAAAACTAGCGTGATAGGCCTTTGAGCCAACAAGTTCCACCAGTCCAAAATAGAAAACCATCAATTTTGGAAATGAGTATGCGTGAGTCCAAACAACAATCACAAAATCTGATGGACTCACAATTTCACCACCAATTCCAAGACAACACTTCATCTTTTCAACAAAACGATGAACCAATCAACTATGAAAAGATGCTTGAAGCCGTGACTCAAGCTCAAAACGCTTGACATAGATATGATGGTCCAATCTCTACGTTCTCACCGTTTGACCAGTTCTTATGTCGCTAACCATTCTGTTAGAGCCGAAGAGTCATGTTGATTTGAAAATCAAGGTTCCATTTCAGAACAATCATTTGAACTTGCCCAAACTCCAAATTTTGAAAATGATATTTACAGTTTGGCAAGTTATTCCTTTCCTGAAATAGAACTTGAGAATGAATATGATCCTGAACCCTAACTTAGTGATTCAATTCTACTTCCTGATTCAATAATGACTCCGGTGTCTTCACCTGATTTCAATCTTTTTCTCGAGTCAACATTGGATCCTGTGCCAATTCATCATGAAATTGAATCACCCATCTTTGATGATCATCATATTGAACTTGACCAATTTTACACTTTGAAAGTCCTATTGACAAATTGGCAAGTTCTCATTTTTACGAATTTGAACTCAATGAGAAATGTGACCTAGATTCTCAAATCTGTGATCCAGTTCAAATTTTCGAATCAATATTGACTCCTGTTTTGTTACCCGACTTGAGTAATATTTTAGAGTCAGTTTTGATTCCCACACCTATCATTCTTGAACTTGAATCACCAATATTAAGTCACGTTCCATTGTTGAAAAATGAATGTGGACTTGAGTTTCAACTTCTTGATTTGGACCCACTTCTTGAACCAATCTCGACTCCTGAGCCTTTACTTGACTTAAGTCACTTTCCTGAGTCGGTGTTAGTTCCAGTACTTCCTGAGTCCAAGTCAATCATTCTATCTTTTGACACTCCATTTTGGGACAAGGCGGTTGACAAATTTGACTCCGAAATTAATTATGGAATTTGAAAATTAGATGGGTTAACTTTTTAATAAAAATCCTTCATGGATACATCATTTCAATGGGTTATATTAGAGAAATTTCTGGTGGGTTCCTCCGAACTCCACGAAAAGTCGATTGGGCCGCATTTCGTGGACCAATCAGACCACCACCGGAACCACCACCTTAAGGTAACATTTTCCTTCCCTTTCTTCTTTTTCATGCATCTATGTATTAATTCATACATTGAGGACAATGCATGAGATAGGTGTGGGGGAGGGTTCTAACATAACTTTAAAAAAAATTAACATTTTCTTTAGTTTTAAAAAAACTTTTTGAAAATAGAAACAATATTTTGACATATTTTTTGTAAGAAATTAAGTCAATTTTAAGGAATAAGAAAATCAAAATTAGGATTTCTTAAATTTGGTCAAAATAAGATTATTTGTTTGATTTTTAGGGTTAGGAAGATAATTTGTCAAAGTAATTTAGTCTTGATCTTTACCTTAATAAAATATGCACACTTCATACACTTACACACTTAGGGTTCAAAAACAAAGATTCTTATGCCTTATAAAAAAAAGAAAAAAAGAAAAAAATATGAACAAATCTAATTATTGATTAGCTAGGTGCTTTGGCCTAAGCAAGCCTTAGTATTTATGCGAAAGATGATTAGATAAGTTTAAAATATATATATATATATATATATATATATATATATATATATATATATATATATATATATATATAAATCCTCTGATTAAGCTGGGTATTTGTGCCTAATAAAGCATAAGTATTCACGCCTAAAAGGGGTTCAAATAATAAAATTCTTAGTTTTGTGGCCTTGTTTGCTCGAGTCCTTAAGTCCTTGGGGTGTTTCTCACCTGGTGCCCTAAGACCGTTTGGTTTGGGAGTCATCGATTAAAGGCTCGTTACATGGGCGATTAGAAAGCCTAATAGAACTAAGGAATAATATCACAAAAAATATATATATAAATAAATAAGGCATAAGAGTTAGAGTTAAAGAACCCTTAGTCAAAATTTTCATGATCACAAGGTGCATATGACTTAGGGTAAAGTAATAGACTAAATGAGAGTTACAATTTGACTCCTTACTTTAATTGATAACAAATTTTTTAATAGAGACTAAGTTTAGGATTGAAAATTCAGTTTTCCTATAACTTATAGATTACTTAAGTCTTACAATTATATTTCAAATATTTTCTCTTTCAAAATGCTTTTCGAAAATACTAACTCTTTGTTTCTCTTTCATTATGGATTTTGTGGGTGTAATCCACTGAAAACCCTCACGAGACAAAACTCATCCTCTAGGGGAAACCTAGAGGTTTAAGGCTTGTTGCACATGCTCAGTGCAATCGCGTGACTTGCGAAAGTGGTCTAATAATCCTTAGTATAGTTTAGTTGTTTTGCTCGAGGACGAGCAAAAGATAGGTATGAGGGTGTGATTGGTCACTAATATTGCACATTTAATATCATATTCTCCTACTTATTATAGAATAAACTCTGCATTTTTCTAATTAAATGTTTAATTTATTTGCAGGCCCATTCCTAAAGGAGAGTGAAGAGAAATGAGCCCAAAACCCACCAAATCCTGACTTAATTCAGAATAAATTCGAAATCAAGGAATCAGGGCTAAATCTTGGCATATCAGAGAGGTTGAAAATCGGTTGAGAAGAATCCTCCCTAAATCGATCGGTTGAAGCCAAGGATTAAAGGCCAATTCATCAAAATCCTGGACATAAACTGCAAATCCAGATAAAGATAATTTCAAATCAAGAAACCGGGGAGCACCACCAACAGGATGTGGCCACCTGGCCACACCCTGGCCGCGAAAACACGGCCAAAGCCGCGTTTTCGCGGCTCTGTTGAAGAGTTAGGGGGAGCAAACGCTCCCCCTATCTTTATATGATCCTGTAGGTTGGGTTTTTGCCTATAAATACTGGGATTTTTAGAGCCTCCGGGGGACGATAGGAATTAATCCAGTTTTTCACTCTTTGTAGTATAGGTTTTTGTTTTCTTTTTATGTAATTTTAATTTGTATGTAAGCTTAGGTTAGATTCAGATTCATGTAAGTAAGAGAGAGGCTTATGTTGAGAGTGACACCGATGTACCCTCCTCCTTTCTTCCATCGTTTCTGCAAGCAATAAAAGGTAATTTTTTTATGTTCGTCTTTACTTTTATTTTCTTCTTCTTCTTTCTACTTTACCTCTTTTGGTTTTGATGAGCATGCAAGTGAATCCAGAAGCTTTAGTATAACAATGTTTGTGTGAGTGCCAACGATGATCATGATGATGTTCTCCTCCTCAAGACTCCGTATCATTTCATTCTTGTTTGTCTTGATGATGTAATGCGACTGGGGACTGAGCTCGATCCTATGGCTTATGCGTTGAACGCCTCCGAAGCAAGGTAGAAAATGCAAGGGTTCCAGGTAAGTCATCAACCAAACTAGGTAAGTATTTCTTATCTTCTTTCTTTCTTTTATTTATGTAGTTTAAATCACCAACATCCACTTCTTGCATCACTCCTTTTCCATTTCTTTGTAAATAATTATTCTCCATTTTTCTCCACCTTCTCATTCTACCACTTTCTTTCTCACTTAACTTTAACCTAACTCTTTTTCATTTTCATTTCTTAAAACAAAGAAGAACCTTCGTTTTTCTTCACAAAGATTTCAATACAAACCTTGAACGCTTCTATCGCTAACCCTCCTTGTGGATCACTACCCGCATAGCCACTTGCTATCGCGGTAGAATTGAGCGCTTGCACGTCTCTATTTTAAAGTTCTAAAATACTATATTTTTGTGCAGGTTTTAGCTCAATCATGAACCCGAATTCCCCGTGAAGGACTCTAGAACTACTCCTCAAGATTCTTCTTAATTAAAAGTTGAGGTGCTATATGAAGCTCTCTTGGTTCAAAACAAGTGTGGGCACACACAACCTATATCTAGCATATGAATATGTGCAATATAAAGCAATATAAAATATAAGAGAGATAGAGTTGAGAGATAGTCAAGCAAATGCAAACAACAAGATATGTTTTGAGGTTCGAGCCACTGCTCTACGTCTCCGCCTTCACACAGATGAATTTTCATTATGTCCGCACAGGACTTTCCACAAAGGGACCTCCACTGGAAAATTATAACTCTACACTTGGAGTACACTACTCCTCTCTCAAACACAATCACCTCTACACAAGAGGGATAGGCACAAAGCCAAAGCAAAGAAAAGATTACAATCTTGGTGATTCAATGATCACAAACAACACTTGGTGATCACAATACACCACAAACAATATTCCTCTCAAAAATAAGATCCTATGGATAGGATTAGAGATGATAGCTCAAGTGTTAGAAAATAAAGTATTTGAAAAAGAAATAACAAGAAAAATATTTGGGAAGATTTGTAAAGAAAACTTGAAACCAATTCCCAAAGACTCTCTTTTCTCTAATTTTTCCAACACTTCAAAAACAAATAAAAGATGAAACTTTTTGGCTCAAAAACTCTTTTTAAACTTGCTGCAAAATACTGAAAAAGATTGGAAGAAAGGCTCTCTAAAATCTTGTTAAAACCAGCTTGAGAGTACACCTATTTATAGATTCTCATAATTATAGTCGTTGGGGTCCAAAAAAGGTCATTTTTGACCTTCCGGTCGACCAGTCAACGGTCATATTTCTGACCGTTGAACCACTGGTCGACCGTCCCAGGCAAAACTCGCCTATCGGTCGACCGCCCGATCGACCGAGCCTAAGGCACTCAGCCTTGTCGATTGACCGCCCGGTCGACCGGCGCTACCCGAGAGGTGGGTAGTTACAGTCGGTCGACCGCCCGGTCGATCGGCCTTATAGGCTAGGCCTTGTGCACGTCTTTGTGCACATTGGCCGACCGATCGGTTGACCGAGCTCTGGTTCGGTCGACCGGGCGGTCGACCGTCAGCAGGTCAGGCTTAGGATAAGGGTTTGAAACATGGTCCTTTTAACACCTATAAAATCCCATAAAATCTCATAAATTTCACAAAAATAAGTTTTTGCAAATAATTGAAGAACAAATATATGTGATAAGAAATGAACACATATTATAAACTATTTGAACTATTTTTGTGATATAGAAATTAAGCTTTAACACAAAATCGGTATTTTCTGAAAATCAAACTTTGAAATGAAAATTTGATTTTTCTCAAACTTGTATAAATACAAAAAATAAGATATTTAAACTCTTTTGAAGCATAGAATGTATGGATAGAATCCAATACACATATAAAAGATATATCTATGTTTTTGACAATAAATTCAAAATAAGTTTTGTTAATTACAAACCCTAAACACATGAAACAGAATCATCAAATAAGTTTTTCTAAGTATATGAAGTATAAATGTATATAAATTAAATCAAATGTACATTAAATCATGTAAACTTGTTTTGATTCTATCTATTCATGAAAACCATATATATGTATATTTCAAATCCAAAAAATTGGTTAAACCGAAAACCAAATGTATTGAACTTGTGTGTGTGTGAACTTGAGCATATCAACACTAGTCTATCTTTACACAAGATCTAAAATAAAAACTAAATTAAATACAAACCGAAGTCTTCTTGTAGAACTCCTTCTTCAAGCCGACTCGATCCAAACACGATCAAAAGAGCTTGACTCCATCCGAGTGTTGGATGTGGTCTTGACACGCGAGCTCTTGAATCTATATGTGTTAGCTCCAAACTCCTTTGTTGAAACTAGACACCTACTAAGATCTTGATCAATAACTGAAACTATATAAATACAAGATCATTAGTAAACTAACCTTCATAAGTTAGTCATCATCAAAACAAAGGTAAAAGGCCTCTGGGCTAACAATTTGCTCTGCTACGGTCGACCGGTCTGTCGACTGACAATGGGCAAAAGATAGGTTAAGGAAATCTTTTTGAAACCATTATTTTCTTATAAAATAACTTTTGACTTTTAAATACAAAATAGAGTTCTAGGGACTTGAAGAACCTGTGTGTGATCATGGATCAACGCAAAATAAAGTTAGAATCATATTTTGTCAGAATTCTTTTCTAAATCAAAAACCCGATTTTTTTGAAATTTGTTTTTCCGAAACTTAAATTTGGAAAATGATAAAGGGTATAGTTATGAACTCTCATTAAAACACAAAGGAGTATGAAATATGTGTGTGTGTGTGTGTATGTGTCAATCCTAAAAGCTATCAACCTATATCATCTTGGTTTTAACAAATGACTATAAATTCTATCCAAAATACAAAAAGTGAAATTATAAATTTTGATATAGTCTTGTCTAGTATACTTGATCCTTGAGCTTTTCTATGTGCTAAGGCTCTGGGATCTACATCTTCTTAGCTTTCAAATGTGTGAGTCTTGTGATGGAGCCAAAATGCAACAAATAGTTAACCTGATACTTTGTTAAATAAAATTGTTAAAAAACACAACTACATATATTTTATTATCATCAGAACTTGGCTAATGGCCTTTGGGCCAACATGCCTACGGGGCGTAGCGTATAGAAAGTCTAGAGGACTTTAAAACCTCAGAGAGGTTAAACCCCGAGATTATAGTGTAGAGCCGCAGAGCGATTAAGCCTGGAGGCTGAACAATACGGGGACATAGCAAAACCGTGCTTGATGAGGCTATGCAATTAAGCTCGGCTCGCAGCCACACGGCAGCTAAAAAAATCCGAGGGTTTAAGTCCAGGACTGAGCAAAGTGGAAGCGTAATAAGTTGTGCATGATGAGGTATCCAATAGGCTAATTACACAGTCACACGGCTTAGTTGGGCTCCCTACGAAGCTGGAAAACACAGGAGATTTATGTCTAGGGACTAAAGACCATGAAGGGTCGGCCATGCATAGTAATAAAGCAGTAATAAAGAAAACATTCGTAGGAAGTATATATGTACATGTTGTTGGCCCAAAGGCCCATCACTCTAGTTTTGATGATGATTAACGCATGTAGTTATAGTTTACTAATGATCTTGTGTTTATATAGTTTCAATTATTGATCAAGACCTTAGTAGGTGTTTAGCTTCAACAAAGGAGTTTTGGGGCTAACATATGTAGATTCAAGAGCTCGCGCGTCAAGATCGCATCTAGCACTCGGTTGGAGTCAAGCTCGTTGGATCGTGTTTGGATCGAGTCGACTTGTAGAAGGAGTTCTACAAGAAGACCTCGGTTTGTTTAGTTTAGTTTAGATCTTGTGTAAGGTAGATGTGTTGATATGCTCAAGTTCACACACACAAAAGTTTCTATATGTTTGGTTTTCATTTAACCGGTTTTGGATTTCATATCAAAAATATCGGTATAATATATTTTATGTGTATTGGATTTTATCCATACACTCTATGCTTCAAAAGAGTTTCAATATCTTATTTTTGTATCCATATGAGTTTTGGAGAAAACGGTTTTCCATTTCAAAGTTTGGTTTTTGGAAAATACGGTTTTTGTTTAAAGGCCAAATTTCAATATCACAAAAATGGTTCAAATTGTTTATAATATGTGTTAAATTTTAGTCACACATATTTGTACTTCAAAGATCTTACAAGAACTTATTTTTGTGTAATTTATGTGTATTTATGGGATTTTATTGGAATTGGCAGTCGACCGGACGGTCGACCGGACGGTCGACCAGACCAGGGGTCGGTCGACCAGACCGATCGACTGATGTGCACGAGAACATGCATAGGCCAGCCATAGAAGGCCGGTCGACCCGCGATCAACCGACTGAAAGCACCCCACTCTCGAGTGTTGGCCGATCAACCGGGCGGTCGACCGGAGGCACAACGGTCAGAAATATGACCGTTGCGCCGGTCGACCGGGCGGTTAACCGGAAGGGCATTTCTTCCTTTTTCAGACTGCCAACGGGCAGATTTTTGAGAGGCTGTATATGCCTTCTCTTGAGCTATTTTTACCAAGTTTTTAGAGTACAAAAATTCCTATACAAGTATTTTAGCAGCAAGATTTCAAAGAGCTTTTAGGTTAAAAAGATTTATCTTTATTTTTTTTTCAAGGGTTGAAAAATTCAAAGAAAAAGAGAGTATTTGGGAATTGGTTTTTGATCTTTATTTCAACATCTATCTTGAGATTTTTCCAAGTGTTTTTTTGGTTGTTTTCATTTCAAACACCTTGTTTTTCTCACTCTTGAGCTATCATATCTATCCTATCTATAAGATCTTGTCTTTGGTGAGAAAATTGGTTTGTGGTCTATTGTAATCACCAAGTGTTTTAATCTCTTTGCTTTGGCTTTTTGCTTGTCCCTCTAAGTGTAGAGGTGGTTGTGTTTTTGGGTTTGTTGTTATCCCTCTTGTGTAGAGGTGATTGTGGTGGAGTTTGGCTTAGTGCTTTATCCCTCTTGTGAGAAGTGATCATTATTTGGCTTAGTGCCTTATCCCTCTTGTGTAGAGGTGATAATTGTTGTGCCTTGTCTCTTGTGTAGAGGTTGTTTTGTTGGAGAGTGGAGTTGTGTACTCGTATTTTGTATTTGCCAAATCCTTGGTTGAGGTTCCCTGTGTGGGAGGTCCTGTGTGGATATATAGTGGAAATCCTTTTGTGTGAAGGCGGGGACGTAGAGCAGTGGCTCGAACCTCGAAACATATCTTGGTGTTTGCGATTGATCTACTATCTCTAAACTCTCTCTCTTTTATATCTTGCATTGTATCATATTGTTCACATCGTATATATACTTTGTATTGTTTGTGTGCCCATACTAGTGTTGAACCAAGAGAGCTTCATATAGCACCTCAACTCTTATTTAGAGGAATTTAGAGGAGAAATTCCAGAGCCTGTCACTGGAAATTCGGCTACACTCTTTTGTTACGCATAGTGTGTTGTAATTAGTTTTTAATTCCGCATCATTTGTCATTAGATTAGCCATACACCTATTCACCTCCTAGGTGTATTTTCAATTGGTATCAGAGCCTACGCTCCTGATATTAGGTTTAACCACCTAAGAGTGAGATCTTAGATAGCTAATCTAGATTTACATTTGCACACATATAATTTATACACTCATAGATTTCATGATCCCTCCCATGTTTGATGCTTCCAACATCGATATATGAAAACTTAGGATGAGTGCCTATTTAAAAAACCCTAGGTTTGCATGTTTATCTTGACACTACCAAGAAAGCCTATTTTGATAATGACAAGTACATTATGGCTAATGCACAATTCTTAGATGCACTAATGCATATACTAAATAAAGAATATTTGTCTATGGTTTCTCATTGTGATTCCACTTTTGCAGTGTGGAATATTTTGACCTCTCCTGCGCTACAAACGATGAAATATGTGGAGAAAGAACCTAGTGGAGATGAGTCCAACGATGCTTGCTACATGGTCCAAGGGAATGACTCCCTTGAAGTACAATCGGAGATTCAACTAGATGATTGTGCTAGCTCTTCTAATGATGATCATGATAATATGGATGCTTATGCATTAATGAAGAATTATCTATTGTATGTGAAAACTTACTTGAAAAGTATAAAGTTTTGAAAAAGAAAAACTTTAAATTAAATAAAGAAAATAAGGATTTATGTTCAAACCTAGACATGATTTTGCAAGAGAGGGATAAGATTTCAAATGAAAGGGACTCATTGAAATCTCAACTTGACCTTGCTTTGAATAAAACTAAAATTTTGAAAAATAAAAATATGATGCTTTGAGGAAAAACGAGGCCTTGTCTTAAAACTTGAAATTGTTTTAAAAGAGAACAAATCTTTGAAAAATGAAATTTATTTGATTTCAAAAGAATTGGATTTAGTTTCAAAGAAAAATATTTCCTTGAAAAATGATTTGGACTCCCATGTTTATCAGCTACTATAGATTCATCTTCTATTAATAAAAATGTTGCATGTTCCACTTCTTCTTCAAAAATTAAAAAATGATACTTGTAATTTGAAGAAAAGTGTTGATTATTTGGGTTCCACTTTGAGCCAATGTGTTATGGATCACAAGAAATTGGATTTCATATTTCGCAAGAAATATGCACCACATGTTCATGCACACCATTCACGTCATACACATGCTTCTCATATTCACACACATGACACTATGTATGCTCATGTGTACACTTGTACACATTGTGGACGTAAGGGCCACCTTGCAAAATTTTGTTATGTTAGAATAAATGATTCAAATTTTGCATATAAATTTGTTTGGGTTAGGAAAGGTGCTAACCCCCATGGACCCAGTAAGTTTTTGGTACCAAAAGCCACCCCTATTATATTTAATGTAGGTTTGGGCTCTCACTTGATGTGAGGGTATTAGTGCCTTGATGGAGGATGCATTTGAGCTTGATGAACACTACTTTGGATGCATGACCTTCAAGGAAGTTTGGTGGGAGGACCACCATGATATGGAGACCTAGAAATTAGCCCTATTGGTTTTGGTAACTATCTCTATCTCCTTATTTAATTTATATGCTTTTATATTATTGATTTTTAGCATGTATTAGTTTGTGTTTTTATTCTTTATGTTTTGATTACTTGTTTAGATATAGTTTTCATTAAAACTTGTGTGTATACTTGTACAACTAGTGAACCACGTTTTATTATTATATATTTATGCTTTATTGCTCATTTGTACCCATTAGATGTACTTGTATAACCTAGTTTTGATGATTCTTGCAATTTAACTTGTATTCCCTATTTTTGTACATAGTTTCTTAAAAATATGTTTAGCTTTATGTATATGTTAATTTTGTCTAAAACTATTAGATATGCATGTATACCCTTGAGTCACTTGCCTTCATGCAAACTCTTTTATGGACTCATTTATTTATGGGATATGTATGTATACTTTTAATTTTAACAAAACATACATGTAATTTGATACTTGTTGAGTTTTGATTTTGATGATTTGGTTTCATGTTTTGAAGACCCTTAACTAGTTTTTCAAAATTACTTTAAACTAGTTATTTATTCTTCATTTGGTAGTGTTTTCAATCACAATTATTTTCAAATCCTATTTTTGAAAACGTCTACCCTTCAAGGGCGGTTGGATGGGCGACCATGCCTTGTATGCTCAAAATTGAAAATCTTTTAAACATGTGTATGAATAGGGTGGTAGGTACGAGTTATACACATAATCTTCATGAAAACTTCTATTCTTATATACTCATATGTGTTTTCTTATATATGCATGCTTCAAATTTCAAGTAGTATCAATTTCAAATTAGTATTTCCATTTTCATACATATATATACTTTGATTGTGCCAATATATTTCAATTGGTATCAAAAATTTTTAAATATGAGATATACACGATTTTTAAAATGAAAAGTCATTTTGTATACTCAGATTTTTCTTGCTAAGCTTGATTTAGTCCTTAATGTCAATTATTTTTCAATTGGTATTTTATACAAGCTTATGCATTGTTTTTATTAGTATTTCATAAAGGGGAAAAAATTCGTATTTTATTTTTCAATCGATTTTATTTTCAATTAGTATCTTACTCCCATTCTTTATGATGAAAAATACTTTATTTTGGTATATGCCAACATTTTCAATATTGATATCAATAATCTTAAATTGATATTATTCTAAATTTGATATCTTTATTGCAAAATGAGTTGTGTTTACCCAAAAATTTGGTTTTTACTTTCAATTGGTATCAAAAACATACAATGTTTCATTTTTTATTAGTATCAAAATTTAGAGTATATTTCAATTGGTATCAAAAACATATGATGTTTAATTTTCAATTGGTATAAAAAATTTACAAAATATTTTCAATTGGTATCATAAATTTGTTTTAAAGAGGTTTTTTAATGCTTGGATATATATTGCTTATATGCAAGGGAAGCTTAACATCTTCTCTATATATAGATTCATGTTAAGTGTATCTCACACGTGTGTAGGGGGAGCTTAACATCTTCACTTATATATTGTATATTATGCTTTATGTGGTTAGGGTCTAGTCATCTCTTTTCATATAAATACATGTATGCAGGGGGGTTAACTATACGTCTCTCCTCTTCATGAATGTATATCGCATATATATATATATATATATATATATATATATATATATATATATATATATATATATATATATATATATATATATATATATATATATATATATATATATCTTTATTGCTTGTTTTTCCTTCGCCCCTTTGTTGATGAATTGACAAAAGGGGGAGAAGAATTTGGTGAGTTTATATATGCATGTTTATTTTATTTCCTCGTTTATGCAAAAGGGGCAAAAAATTTGATGACTTTATGCATGTTTATTTTCATTTATGCATATATGTGTTGTTTGGTTTATGTATTTCATTGAATATCTTTATGTTTATTGCTATGCATGAGTTAAGGGGGAGCTTCTATGAAGCTTAACTTTAATCCATGCATATATGATTGGAGTTTATTTATGCATCATTTTCTACCACCATGCTATGCTTTATCTGAATAAATATTGGATTTTTATTGCTTTTTTCTCTCTTTTTTTTAGGTTCAATGTTTAATGGAGAAGGAGGCCCAATAATTATGATTTTTGAGGAATTAAAGAGTAATTTAGAAGCCCACAAGAGGAAAGCCCAGGTCTAAACAGATCCAAAGCGTATTCTCAGTTTCTAGAAGATCTAGCTGGGGATATGAGATACAACAGAAAGGCACAAAAATCCGCTAACGCAGCGGCCAAGATACGGCCACGGAAACGCGGCACATGCCGCGGAACCGCGGCAATCCCCTGGTCGTTACTTTAGCGTTTGATCCGGAGGCTGAGGTGGGATGACCTCTTCTCATGAAGACTATAAATAGACTCCTAGGGCCTCTGTAATTAGAGAGGAGAAAAGAGCATTATTTATAGGGAAATTGTTAGGGTTTCTCTAGGTTTTCTTTTAGTCTCTTATTTAATTTTCTTTTTCTCCTTCTAGAACCTAGAAAAGAGAGAGTGAGAGTGAGCAATCTTTGTAATTGGAGAAAGTGACAAAGTAATACAAGGATCAAGCTTTCAATCTTCCAATCTTTTCTTGTTCTAGTGCATTATTTTCTTTAAGCTTTTACTTTCTTCTATTTAATTTCTACAATGAACTGTTATTTGTTCTTTATTCCCATGTCTAGTTAATTCATTAACATGACTAATTAACTTTTTATTTTACTAACTACTAACTCTTGGGTGATTGCTAACTTATGTGATTCATTGGATGCTTTATTCTTTTTAGTCTTGTAAATTACAAGTCTATCTTAACCCCAATGAAGATGAGTTACTTTTTATTCTTTGCAAATGCTATGTTCCTCCTCCATATGATTCATGTTAGCCTCACTTAGAGCCTTGTCTTTTGAACAAGTGCCTTGATGGAACATGAAGATGGAGCACTTCACTATGCTAATGACTACATTATAAGTTTCTTATTTCATGCTCGCTTTATTATAGCTTTGATGGACTAATGAATATTGCATGTTTTCTTAGCATCCTTAAGAGTGACTATCCTTGTTCCATTGTTGAAAATCTATTTAGGGAGCTAATGATTCAAGGAAGCAACTAGCCTAGCCTAGATGAGAAACACCCTCGACATGGGACAATATAAGGACTTGGCAAAGGAAGACATATCATTGCCGATGAATCAATATGAGGCATGCATCACCCAACGAGAGTAGTAAATTAGTAAATTAGAAGTTAGTTCGTCATGGCTTTTCTTTCTATCATACTTAAAAAAAACCCTCTTCTGAAAACTCTCTTTTTTCAAAGATCTCTATTTTTATTCCATCTTTAGTTTCGTTTCTTCCTTTCCTCTACAAAACCCACAAAGATTTTTCACTCACTTTCTACATCGTTTTCTTTTTCATTTCTTAAACAAAGAAGAACCTTCGCTTTTCTTCACAAAAATTTCAATATAAAAACCTTGAATGCTTCTATTGCTAACCCTCCCTGCGGATACGACCTGTCCTAGCTTATGCTACGAATGGTGATTCGGAAGGAGTAAAGTAAACATGCATATACATTCGAAGTTCTTGATCATCGGTACACAAACATCAACGGTTTCTCTAAACCCTTTCTCAATACAATTAATCCTTCCGAACAAATTTTTGGCGCCGTTGCCAGGGAGGGTAACGGTTTTTATTGAATTTTTGGAACTAAAACGAATTTTTTCTTCACTGTTGCAGGTTACAGGTCAGGGAAAGCAGGAAAAAAGATTGCAGTAACATATAAGTGTCTTGGGCCTCTATTCTAGAAAGCAGAGACCAAGTACCCTCTGGATTGCCGCGTTTCCTCGGCTCTGGTCACGGGTCCGTGGTAAAATGGAGTTCACTATTGACTTTTGTTTTTACAAGGTTGCTTGCTTTGCAAAATAATAGTTTTCTGCAAACTTTATTTCTTGTATGCCATCACCAGGAGCCTGCTAATAAACCAATAATAAAACATTTATTGAAAAAGTTGAAAAATTGATTAGACGTTTGCATTTTAAGCAAGTGTCTTTTCAATTCATTTACTTTACTATTGAAGAGTGCTGGAGCAAGGTACGTTCGCATTGCATTTTGAATAGGACTCATCTCTTGGTTGATTTACATTGCTTTGAGTGAATCTTGTTTGCATATCTTGTACACTTGCACAAATTGATCTTAAGGGCACCACCCAATAACAAGATAAGGTGGGGATTTAATCACCCTTCCTTGGCC
The DNA here is from genome assembly GCA_038442645.1 of Agave tequilana. Classification (NCBI taxonomy): domain Eukaryota; kingdom Viridiplantae; phylum Streptophyta; class Magnoliopsida; order Asparagales; family Asparagaceae; genus Agave; species Agave tequilana. The sequence continues at coordinate 94,763 of JAVJIF010004668.1, read as the reverse complement.
CAAAAATCAGATTCCAAGGACTCACAATCCAAGCTTTTTAATAAAAATTGATAGACGTTAGCCCCTAGGGACATCCGGACTCGTTAAGAGATTAGCTGAGGTTGGAAATTATTTTTGATTCATACTCTAGTCAAATCAGTGTCTAAGGTTGGGGATTGAGGGGCGAAACCCCGAAGGCTGGTGGTTTGGCTTAATTAGGTTCGTCGCTTCTGCGCGGATACCTCCCACCAATCTTGCCCCCACCTGGCTGATTAGTTGTGATCTGACTCGAGCAATAACCTTCGTCGGTTCATCAAATAGTTAGGAGTCGTCTAGGCCCAGATATCCTAGATAGCTTGTGATTGTTTTTCCTTTTTCTTGTTTGTTATTTTCCTTTTTTTCGCTTGATTACTTGGTGAACGTTGTCTGTGATTGTGCATGCAAGAGTGGTATCGGGACCCAATTTCAGCAAGACTTGTTAGGACTTCTACACTTGCACAAACACCACTTCTTGACACAATTCCAATCATGGCTAACAATACTTCTCTCCAAGACAAGTTCTACCCCATTCGCACTTCACTTCCTTCATGCATTCTTTTACCCGAAGCAACTGGAAACAATTTTGAGCTTAGACCACAATTCATAAATACACTCCCTAGATTTCATGGCCTAGAATCCGAGGACGCATATTTCTTCATTCGTGAGTTTGAAGAAGTGTGCTTGATGATGAGAATTCCCAACTGGGGAAAGACGCTGTTAGATTAAAGTTCATTCCCTTCGCGCTTAAGGATATAGCCAAGAAGTGGCTATACAATCTGCCTGCCAGTTCTATCTCGACATGGGATGAATTTGTCAAAGTCTTTCTTAAGAAATTCTATCCCATTCATAAAACGGCCCTCATCAGAAAAGATATAATGCAGTTTAAGCAGGAATCAAGTGAACCATTTTGGAAGTATTTTGAACGGTTTAAAGATTTATTAGCCTAATGTCCTCATCACGGCATAGAGAAGTTGCGACAGTGCCAAATTCTCTATGACGGACTAGATTACCAAACTAAGACACTCCTCGAGACTATGTGTCAAGGGAAATTTTTAAAGAAAGATGAGAACCAGGGTTGGGATCTTTTTGAAGCTTTAGCAGAAAAAATATTCAGTGGGAGTCTTGCCTTGAGAAAACCAATCCCACTACTTCTAGAGCTGGTATGCATTCGATTGAATCCTTTATAGCTGCCGAGGTAAAAATAACTCAATTGATGAAAAGGCTAGAACTGCTCGAGGCTAGGGAACCAAATTCTGTGAATCGGGTCAACCGACCACCTGTGATCAACCCGGGTTGTACCTACTGCCATGCTCTTAACCACCTGTTTGAGGAGTGTCCCGTCTACCAAGCTCAAATGTACCCTGAGAATATGAATGTAGCATACACCAGACCTAACTACAATCCATACTCCAAAACATACAATCCAGGATGGAGGAACCATCCAAATCTTTATTGGAGTCAGTCTGGTCATGAGCAACGAAGACCATCATTTCCACACCAATATCCTGCTCAGTCTCATCAACTCAGTTTCCAACAGAGTCCACCAAATTTCCAAATAAGCTTCCAACATAACTTCAAGCCCACATATCAGCAACAACAAACACAAAATCATCCTGATAAAAAATTGTCAGATTTGAAAAGAATGATTGAAACCTTATTTAAAACCCAGGCCTCAATGATGAACACCCACAATCAGGCTATCAATAGGTTAGAGGTTCAGATAGGTCAACTAGCTAGCTCATTGAATGAAAGACAAAAGGGAACATTGCCAAGCCAGCCAGTGCCCAATCCTAAGAACCCCTTCCCTATTCATGAAGCTGAAGACATAGGTCCAAGTCAGTGTAATACTGTTCATATTTTGAGATCTGGAAAGCAGATAGACAATCAGGTTTCTAGTCATCCTGTTCCGAATAAATCAGTGTCAACATCTCCTGTTCCAGTACCACCACTAAAAATGATCCATCTTCAAGTTCCAACCTTCAACCTCCAAATCAAATAATAAAGACAAAGCAGATGGGCAATCATACAAGCCTATTGTACCATTTCCTAATAGGCTAGCAAACCAAAAGACTAATGCTCAAATGGAGAAAATTAGAGAAATGTTTAATCAGGTCCAGATCAATGTACCCCTTCTTGATGCCATACAACAAGTCCCCTCATATGCCAAGTTCTTTAAAGATATGTGCACTAAGAAAAGGAAACAAATGTCCCAAAGAAGGAATTCCTCACTTCTAATATAAGTGAGTTGCTAACTGGGCCAATTCCTGTGAAATATAAAGACTCAGGGAGTCCAACTATTTCTTGTATTATAGGACAGACTACGATAAATAGGGCATTACTTGATCTAGGAGCCAGCATCAATCTTCTTCCTTTCTCTGTGTATCAGCAACTCGGGTTAGGCGACCTCCGTCCAACCAGAGTTATTATACAACTGGCTGATCGATCTGTAAAGATTCCAAAGGGGGAGATTACAGATGTTCTCATTCGGGTCGGGGAATTCATTACCCCATGGGTTTCATATCCTAGAGACGCAACCCGTACATAATCCCAAAGCTCAGACACCTGTCATTCTAGGATGACCCTTCCTAGCCACTGCAAACGCAATCATCAACTGTATGAATGGATCAATGCGTCTAACTTTTGGAGATATGACAAAAGAGGTAAATGTTTTCCACCTGAGAAAGCAATCTCGAGATTTAGATAACGAGTCATTTGAAGTGAACTTGATCGAAGGGAATAGCAAGTGAACATGAAGTGGAGATTGAATATGAGTCTGATAGAGAATTTAAATTGGAGTCTGATGACTTCAACCTTGATCAAATAATTGAATCCACAGTGGAGTGGGCAACAGATGCCGCCCCTATCCTTCCCTTACACAAGGAACAACCATTGATAGATCAAGCGACCTCTTCCGAGCTTAAGGTTCTTCCTAGTCATCTCAAGTATCAGTACTTAGGTGAAAAGGAAGCATTTCCTGTGATAATTGCGTCCTATCTTACGGAACAATAGGAAGAGGATCTTCTTGTAGTATTAAGGGAGAATCAAGAAGCCATTGGTTGGACCATGGCTGATATAAAGTGTTGGCCCAGAGGCCTTCCACTCTAGTTTTGATGATGATTAACTCATGTAGTTATAGTTTACTAATAATCTTGTGATGTTTATTTTCAGATACTTAACCAAGATATTAGTAGGTGATTAGCTTCAACAAAGGTGTTTTGGAGCTTTCACATGGTGATTCAAGAGCCCGAGCGTCAAAGTTCATATCTAGCACTCGTTGGAGTCAAGCTCGGTGGATCACGTTTGAATCGAGTCAACTTAGAGACGGTGCTCTACAAGAAGACTTTCGTTCATTGTTTAGTTTATAGTTTAGATCTACTTGTTAAAGATTAAATAGTGTGATATGCTCAAGTTCACAACACACACACGTTTCATGTTTATTGGTTTTCGGTTTTTGGTTTAACCGATCTTGGTTTTCATGAATAGATAGAATCAAAACAAGTTTACATGGTTTAATGTATATTAGATTTGTTCTATATACATCTATGCTTCAACTAGTTAAACAAACTTAGTTTGATAGTGTATTCATGAATTTGGAGTTGAATTTAATGTCAAAAATATTGATATATATCTTTACATGTATATTGGATTATATCCATATACAACATGCTTCAAAGTTGTTTCAATATCATGTTTTTGTATTTGGATGAGTTCTAGACAAAACGATTCTTCAATTTAAAAATCCAAGTTTTGAAAAATACGAATTTTGGTTTTCGATAAAATTTCTAAGTTACAAAAATAGTTCAAAATGTTTGTAACATCATTTGATTTTACTCAAATATGTTTGTATTTCAAAGATAATATAAGAATTGATTTTTGTAGATTTTTAAAGATTTTATGGGATTTATTTGGTAATAAAAAGATAAATTTTTGAATCTTATAATTTGCCTGTCAGGCCCTGGCGGTCGACCGGGACGGTCGACCGGACCAGTGGCCGATCGACCGGACCGGTCGACCGACGTGCACAAGGATGTGCACGCCGCCAGCCTTTTAGGCCGGTCGACCAAGCGGTCGACCGACTGAAGTCAACCCTCTCTCGGGTTGGCCCGATCGACCGGGTGGTTGATTGTTATACATATTTGCATATTTTACCACTTCCATACCATGCATATTGTAAATAAAAATGTGATTTTTAATCCTTTTCTCTCTATTTTTGCAGGTCCACATCTTAAAAGAGAAAAAGCCCAAAAAATCTCTTTAATTAGCAATAATTAAAGAGATTAATTCAAAGCCCAAAAGAACCCAAGATTTGAATCCAGAATCAGGAGAGATCCGCTCGCCAACTCAATCTTCCAGAAGGCCACGTGGATAACAACCTCGCAACAAACTCACAACAGAAAATCTGGCCTCAACGGCCCAGATTTTGCCACCAAATCTAAGATTTTCCCGCCAATTTGCGGCAGTTGTGATTCTGTTAGATCCCGGATTTTGCGCCAACGGCCAGGGCTCTAGATGATTCTCACTGAAGGCTATAAATACATGACCAGGGTCTTCAAGAGAGAGCAGAGAAGAGAGAGGAGAAATTAGGGAAAACTCTTGTATTTTGTTTTAGTATTCTCCTAGGTTTTAGTCTTCATCTTCTTCCTCCTAGAGATTTTGTCAAAGAGAGAAAGAGAGTGCTGTTGAAAGCTTGTAAGCAAGGAGGTGACATTACTTGTAAGCAAGGATTAATCAAAGCTTCATTCTTCTCTTTACAAGCTCTAGTACGTTGCTCTACTTTGCTTTACTTTCTTGTTTTCATTCTAGTGCATTTCCATTGCTTTACTTCTCTTTGCTTTACATCATGAATTGTTGCTTTGTTTCTTGTGTAATGGATAGCTAAATCTCTATTGCATGGCTAGCTAACAACTCACCTAGCTAACTTCTATCTCTTTGGATGATTGCAAATTTCTATACTTGCATTGTTAGAGTTTCTTTTGCTTTCCAAGGAAGTAGAGTTGCTTTCCCTTGGTAAATGCTTGTTCAAACTCCATATGACTCATGTGTGCCTCATTTAGAGCCTTGTCTAGAACAAGAGCCTTGATGGAACATGGAGATGGATCACCAAACATGTGCTACTTGTAGAACAACTTCTTTACTTCAAGCTAATTTGTTGTTATGTCTTGAATGTTTAAATGAATGTTGATTCTTCTAACTTAGCATCCCTTGAGTACCAATCCTAGAGTTCATCATTGAAAATCTATCTAGAGAGCCAATGAATCAATATGAGGCTTCAAGCTAAGAACAAGAGAACACTCATCTTCAAAATGGTAAAGTACTTGAACAAACAAGCAAAGTAATCTCTATTGCCAATGAATCAACATGAGGCAATCAAGCATCACCATTGAGTATAGTAAGTTAGCGAAGTAAAGTTAGCTAGCCATGTACTTTCTCATCTAAAGTTTTCCAACATTTTTTTTATTAGCTTCTTTTCTTAAGCAATACACTTCGCCAAAGTTCTTTTGATTTCTTTTTCATAATGCACAAATCCACCACTTCTTTAATTTTCTTTTCCATGCTTCTTGAATTTGTGTAAATACAAAGAAGAATCTTCGTTTTCATTTCTTCACTACAAACCGTAAAACTTCTATCGTGAGCTCTCCTCGAGAATCGACCCGGTATAACCATTGCTATAACGGAGATTGGAAAGGATACATCAATCATTGAATACATTTGTGGAGTGATCAAGAGCACACAAGGTTGTTTCTAAACCTTCTTTCTTCGTTAAATATTTGTGCAAGAACTTCACACATCTCTTCCCCCAATCAAATTTTTGGCGCCGTTGCCGGGGAGAGCAACGGTTTTTTATTTCAAGTGAAGAACTAAACGAATCTTCTTCTCTGTTGCAGGTTACAGGTTGAAGAAACAGGAAAATTTGCATTGTAGAAACATATAAGTGGACCTGGGCCTCTGCTCTCGAAAGCAGAGACCAGGATCCCTCTGAATTGCCCCAAATTCTGGGTTTTTTGCCGCAGAATTGCGGCAAGGAGGAGTTGACTACTGACCACTTTTCTGCAGGGCTTGCTTCTCTGCAAAATACAGCTGCTGCAGTACATAAAATCTTGTATGCTTCACCTTATATCTGCTAATCAACAGTAAAAAATTTGTTGCAAAGTTAAAAAAATTGTTTAGACATTTGCATTCTAGGCACGTGTCTTTCAATTCCTTTAATTTTACTATTGAAGAGTGCTGGAGGCAAGGTACGTAAGCATAGCATATAGACTAGGACTTACTCTTTGCTTGATTTAATTACACTTTGAGTGAACCTTGTTTGTTATATCGTACACTTGCACAAATCAACTTTAAGGGTATTACCCATAAAAAAGATAAGGTGGGGATTTTATCACCCTTTCCTTAGCCCACAAATCATTTTCCCAAGCACTCACAATCCTAAGCTTCTAAATAAAAATTGCTAGACGCTGGCCCTAGGGACATCCGGACTCACTTAGGAGATTATCCTAAGGGGGAAAAGTGTTGGAAAGTGACTTTTGTAAAATCAGTGTCTAGGAAAGGGGTTGAGGGCCGAAAGCCCGAAGGTTGCTGGTTACTTAATTAAGGAACGTCTCTGACGGAAAACCTCCCACCAACCTTGACCTTCCCTGGCTGATTTGCTTATAGTCAAAGTCTACACCAAACCTCCTGTAGACAATCTAAAGTTAGGAGTCGTCTAGGTCCAGGAAACCTAGAAAGCTTGGATTGATTTTTCTTTTTTCTTGTTTGTTATTTTTCATTTTTCGCCTGTGTGATCGGTGCACGTTGATTGTGTAATTGTATGCAAGAGTGGTATCGAGACCCAAATTCTGCTAGGCTTGTGAGAATCTCTACACTGGCACATACACCACCACTCGACACAATTCCAATCATGACCAACAACGTTTCGTTGCAAGACAAGTTCTATCCGATTCGCACATCACTTCCATCTTGCATTCTCCTCCCAAACACAAATGGAAGTAACTTTGAGTTAAAGCCCCAGTTCATAAACACTCTTCCACGATTCTATGGCCTTGAATCTGAGGATGCATACTTCTTCATTCGAGAGTTTGAAGAAGTATGCCTTATGATGAGAATTTCCCAGTTGAACGAAGATGCTGTCAGACTTAGGTTTATACCTTTCGCACTTAAGGATATTGCTAAGAAGTGGCTTTATAATCTCCCAGTCAGCTCAATTTCTTCTTGGGATGATTTCGTTAAGGTCTTTCTTAAAAAGTTTTATCCTATCCATAAGACAGCCCTTATGAGGAAGAATATAATGTAATTCAAACAAGAAGCTAATGAACCATTCTGGAAGTACTTTGAGCGCTTCAAAGACCTAGTAGCCCTGTGTCCCCATCACGGTATAGAAAAATGGCGCCAGTGCCAGATTATCTATGATGGGCTCGATTATCAGACTAAGACGCTCCTTGAAACTATGTGTCAAGGAGAATTCTTAAAGAAGGATGAAGATCAGGTTGGGATCTTTTTGAGGCCCTAGCTGAAAAGACAGTCCAGTGGGAGTCATGTACTGAGAAACCCACACCCACAACTTCCAGAACAGGTTTACACTCCATAGAATCCTCGATAGCTGCAGAAGCTAAAATCACACAATTGATGAAGAGGATTGAATTGCTAGAGTCCAGGAAAAATTCTGCTGTTAATCAGGTCAACCCATCACCTGTGGTAAACCCGGGTTGTACCTACTGCCATGATCTGAATCATCTGTTTGAGGAGTGTCCAGTATATCAAACTCAAATGTTTCAGGAGAGTACGAATGCCGCATACACCAGACCCACTTACAATCCTTACTCCAAGACTTACAATCCGGGATGGCGTAACCATCCAAATTTTTCTTGGAGTCAGTCTGGTCCTGAGCAGCCGAGGCAACCATTTCCACAACAATACCCTGCTCAGTCTCATCCACCGACTTACCACCAGAACCCACCAAATGTCCTTTCATACCAAAGTCCACCAAGATTCCAGTCATATCAAAATCCTGTGCCTTACCAAGCAAATTTTCAGCCCCAGTATCAACATCATCCACCACCCAATCCTTTAGATAAGAGAATTTCTGATTTGGAGAAAATGATAGAGACCTTATCTAAGACCCAAGCTTCAATGATGAACAATCAGCAGCAGGACATGAACAAATTGCAAATCCAGATAGGGCAGTTGGCTAATTCTCTGACTGAACGACAAAAAGGAATGTTACCTAGCCAACCAGTGCCCAATCCCAAAACTCATTTTCCCCTGCACGAAGTTGAAGACTTAGGCCCCAGCCAATGCCAAGCTATTCAAATCCTTAGATCTGGGAAGCATGTAGATAATAAGGTTTCAAATCAGTCTCCCAAATCTGTGTCAAAACCACCACCTTCTGTTCCAATTCAACCGATTCAAGATAGTCCTTCTTCAAGCACACAACCATCCACTTCCCAGTCCAAAGGAAAAGAGAAAGTTGATGAGCAAACATACAAGCCTGTTGTCCCATTCCCAAATAGGCTCACAAATCATAAGATGAATGCTCACATGGAGAAGATAAGAGAGATATTCAACCAAGTACAAATCAACGTCCCTCTCCTTGATGCTATTCAACAAGTCCCATCCTACGCCAAGTTTCTAAAAGAAATGTGTACCAAAAAGAGAAAAGCAAATGTCCCTAAAAAAGTCTTCTTGGCTTCCAACATAAGTGAACTGCTCAATGGTCCAATCCCTGTGAAATACAAAGATCCAGGGAGCCCAACCATTTCTTGCATCATAGGGCAGACCACCATAAATAGGGCTTTGCTAGACTTGGGCGCGAGCATCAATCTTCTCCCCTTTTCCGTGTATCAGCAATTAGGGTTAGGCAACCTTCGTCCAACCCAGATGACTATACAATTGGCTGACCGCTCTGTAAAGATTCCAAAGGGAGAGATTACAGATGTTTTAATATGGGTCGGGGAATTCATTTACCCCGCAGACTTTGTTGTTCTTGAAACACAACCCGTACAAAATCACAGAGCACAGACACCTGTCATTCTCGGACGACCTTTCTTAGCCACCGCAAATGCGATCATCAACTGTAGAAATGGATCGATGCGGCTAACTTTCGGAGATATGACAAAAGAGGTGAATGTTTTCCATCTGGGAAAGCAGCCAAGGGATTTGGACAATGACTCTTTCGAAGTGAACTTGATAGAGGGATTAACTAGTGAACATGTTGAGGAGGTTGAGTATGAGTCTGAAGAGGAATTTGAGTTGGAGTCTGATGACTTCAACCTTGATCAGATTGTTGAATCAAATGTTGAAAGGACCAGTAATTCCACCCCTATTCTTCCCTTGAACCATGAACAACCAGTGATAGATCCTATCGCTTCTTCTGAGCTTAAGATTCTTCCCGACCATCTCAAGTACAAGTACTTGGATGAGAAGGAATCCTTTCCTGTAATAATTGCATCCAATCTCACTGAACAACAAGAAGAGGATCTCCTTTCTGTGTTAAGGGAAAATAGAGAAGCCATTGGTTGGATCATGGCTGATATCAAGGGGATTAGTCCTTCCATTGTTCAACATAGGATTCATTTGACGGAAGATGCCAAGCCAAAACGAGACCCACAGCGTAGACTTAACCCAATCATGCAGGAAGCTGTTAGAGACGAGATCTTGAAACTATTAGACAATGGGATTATCTATCCCATATCCAATAGTCAGTGGGTAAGTCCAGTTCATGTTGTGCCTAAGAAAGCAGGATTTACTGTGGTGGAAAATGAGAATAAAGAATTGATACAAACACGTCTTCCAACGAAGATTCGAGTTTGTATCGATTACAGGAAGTTGAACACTGCCACACGTAAAGACCACTTTCCTCTTCCGTTCATTGACCAGATGCTAGAGAGATTAGCGGGACACGAGTATTACTGTTTCCTGGATGGATATTCAGGATATAATCAAATCCCGATCGCTCCTGAGGACCAAGATAAGACTACCTTCACCTGTCCTTTTGGAACGTTTGCATACCGAAGGATGCCCTTCGGCCTATGCAATGCTCCCGCAATGTTTCAACGTTGCATGTTGAGCCTTTTTTCAGACATGGTGGAGAAATTTTTAGAAATTTTCATGGATGATTTTTCGATTTATGGGGATTCCTTTGAGCAATGCTTGTACCATTTGAAGCTGGTTTTACAACGCTGTATGGAGAAAAATTTGACACTTAACTGGGAAAAGTGTCACTTTATGGTCAAGCAAGGAATTGTTCTTGGGCACAAGGTTTCACGTATAGGAATTTAGGTGGACAAGTCTAAGGTGGAAGTCATAACGAAGCTCACTGGACCAACATGCTTAAAGGACATTAGATCATTCTTAGGGCACGCCGGCTTCTATAGGCGATTTATTCAAGGGTTTAGCAACATTGCAAGACCCTTGACAAATCTCTTAGGAAAGGATGTACCCTTTATATTTGATGAGGAATGTCAAAAATCATGGAAGGAGCTTAAGAATAGACTTGTCTCAGCACCGATCATCTCTGCACCAGATTGGACCAAGCCTTTTGAGATTATGTGTGATGCCTCTGACTTTGCTATAGGCGCTGTTTTAGGGCAGCGTATCGATACTAGACAACACGTAATCTATTATGCTAGCAGAACGCTGAATGATGCCCAACTCAATTATACAACTACTGAAAAGGAATTTTTAGCGGTTGTCTTTGCGTTGGAGAAGTTTCGCCAATATCTGCTAGGGTCCAGGACAATTATTTTTACTGATCACTCCGCCCTAAAGTACTTAATGCAAAAGAAAGATGCAAAGGCAAGACTTATTCGATGGATACTTCTTTTGCAAGAGTTTGACTTGGAGATTAAAGACAAAAAGGGCGTTGAGAATGTGGTAGCTGATCACTTGTCGAGAATCCCAAATGCACCTAAGGAGAGAATACCGATTAATGACGATTTCCCTGACGAACACATTTTTGTGATGTGTGGAGAGCCTTGGTATGCTGACATAGTGAATTACCTTGCTACCAGGCAAATACCTTCTCATTGGTCAAGTCAGGAAAAACACCGTTTCATAAGTCAAATGCGGTTCTTCTTTTGGGATGAACCGTATTTATTCAAATACTGTCCTGACCAAATAATACGTAGGTGCCTTCCTGAGGATGAACATCAGAGTGTTTTGACATTTTGTCATAAGCTAGCTTGCGGTGGACATTTTGGTCCACGAAAAACTGCTGAGAAAGTGCTTCAGAGTGGATTCTACTGGCCCACTCTCTTTAAGGATGCATATACTTTTTGCAAGCTATGTGATAGGTGTCAAATGACGGGTCGTATCACTCAGAGAGACATGATGCCTCTTACACCCATCTTGGAAGTCGAAATTTTTGACCTCTGGGGCATCGATTTTATGGGACTCTTTCCTCTGTCCTACGGTAACCAATACATTTTGGTAGCCGTAGATTATGTTTCCAAATGGGCTGAAGCAATTCCAACAAGGACAAATGACAACCATGTTGTCATCAAGTTTTTTCGAGACTACATCATCTCTCGCTTCGGAGCCCCTCGTGCGATAATAAGCGATAATGGGAGTCATTTTTGTAATCAGGCTTTTGAAACCCTGATGCGTAAATACTCTATTACTCACAAATTATCCACGACATACCATCCTCAAACCAACGGGTAAGTAGAAGTCACGAATAGACAAATAAAACTCATCTTGGAGAAAACTGTAGGACAGAACCGTAAGGATTGGTCCATCAAACTCACTGATGCCTTATGGGCATACAGGACTGCTTACAAAACTGTCCTCGGTATGTCTCCATATCGAGTTGTATTTGGAAAACCTTGTCACTTGCCTGTGGAATTAGAACACCGAGCTATGTGGGCTTTAAAGCAGCTGAACTTGAATTTGGATAAAGCTGGTGCTTTAAGGAAGTTGCAGATATCCGAGCTTGAAGAGCTAAGAAACGAAGTATATGACAATGCTCGGATCACAAAACACAGAGCCAAACTTTTTCACGATAGATCCATTCACCGAAAAATTTTTGTCTTAGGACAAAAGGTTCTATTGTACAGTTCACGACTCCACCTTTTCCCTGGTAAATTGAAAACCAGGTGGTCAGGACCATACATAGTACATAGAGTCTTCTCACACGGAGCGATCGAGATTCTTGACCCAAATAATGGCAACAAATTCACTGTGAACGGTCAACGTTTAAAGCCATTCCTTACCACTGAATTCGTGTCACAAGAAGTTCATGAATTGGGTCTTTGCGACCCAGTTTATCTGTGACCATTCCATCTGTATAGTTTCCCGAGAATTTCCCTGCATATCATTTTGGGACCACTCTTGTAAATAATATTCTTTTTCACTTTTGTAAATAATAAATAATAAATAAATAAATAAAAAGAAAAAAATGAGGGATTTTTGTGCTTCAAAGAGTTTCAAATTCCTAGGATTCTATCTTCCCTAGGATTCCATTCATTTTCCTTTTCCTAGGGTTGTAAATACACTTTTGACCTAGGGCTAAATTTGGAAATTTCATTCTACCTACCCCTATAAATACTCTCTTCACCTACCCTTCCTCCCTCAAACGCACAAATCCTCTCAGATCTGAACTCCTTCTTCCCGAGCCGACCTCTGCCAAATTTTCCCTTCACCTGGAACCTCTGCACTGCCACAATTTCCCATCTTCAGCCGCCAATCCGCCGCACTCCGGCCACCTCTGGTGCTCTGAAAAATTTTGGTCGGCTGATTTATTCTTCTGGTGGCAGATCCAGAGACATTCTTCCAGATTCTGTCCCGGGTGCCTTCTGCACATCTGTTTTTGGATTTCCCCCCACGATCTCCGGGGGTGGTTTGATTTCTCATACTTAAATCCTTTGCTTTAATTCCATTATCATACATGGCCCCGAATTTGTTTGTAGAAAGGGATTTTTCCATACTTTTGAATGATAGTGGGGGGTATGGGCACATCTTTGTGGATAGAATACGTGCATGGAATTGGTACTCTTTGGTCTATGATAACAATGACTACGATGCATATTATTGCCCTGATCTTGTCACTACTTTTTATAATTCAATTGATCATGCATCTGTGAATTTTGACACGCACCAATTTGTAGTACACATGTCATTCGGTGACATCCTTGTCACGATCCCACTCATTGCTGAAATCACTGATGTCCCCATTCATCCCCACCATAGCGACCCCTTGCCATTGCTCGATTACATAACCATCATGAGAGTCCGCTGCACAATACAGGACCGTGGGCTCAAAGCCAACACGACTTTTAGAAATGTTCATTACATTGGAAGCTGGGTCCAACGCAACATTTTTGGGCTTAACCATCAATCATCCTTTAACAGACCCGTGTTACAAATAATCCATGATTTAATGACACGAAACCACACGGTCTGTTTGAATAGGGCCATCTTCCATGCCATTCTTGAAAATTCCTCCCGCACTCGGGGTGCAAAGCATTCCCATTCAATCTTAATCACACGTCTGTGTAAACATTTCATATCAGACGCTGTCTTTAATACATTTGACCGAGTGCTTGTTACTGTAGAGAGACCCACAAGCTCATATAATGGTTGCTTGCAGGCGCTCTGGACACCCAGTGCCCAGCCTGAGGATGTACCTGTGGAGTCCTCTTCGGAGGAAAGCCTAGAGGTGATAGATGAGCCACATTTTTGGAGGCAGGACCCCCCAACAGAATCAAGAGCCTTCATGTCCACCATCTGGAAGGGCATGAAGAAGATATTTCGGGGGCAGGTCCGGCTTAGGAAAAAGGTAGAGGAGCAATCCTCTCGATTAGAAGGTATAGAGGCAGCGTTGAGGAGATCACAGTCGGCTGGACCTAGCACCACATCGGGTCCAAAGCGACAGAGGGAGTAGCTTTATCCTTTACCTATTTCATGCATCATTTCATCTTTCATACATTGAGGACAATGCATGAGATAGGTGTGGGGGGGTAGATGCTAACATAGGATTTTTCATTTTCTTTTTAGGCCTTTTATTTTTTAGGATTTTCACTTTCTTTTTAGGTTTTACCTTTCTTTTTAGATTTTACTTTTCTTAGAAAAATATAAATAAAAATAAAAAAATAAAAAAAAAAAGAAATTCTTGATCCATGTTTAAAGAATCAAACTTGAAATTTAGGGATTAAGGAAGCTCTTAACTAAGATTTCTAATTATAAGTTGAAAAGAGGAGTTTTGTTAGATTTTTAGGTTAAGTAATAAAGGATTAGAAAAATTACTAGATTTTAATTCTTTCTTTAGGATATATACATTAAACATATTGAAGGATTAATCAAAGACTTTGTGATTTTATTTACATATATATATAATAAAAAAAAATATAAAAGAAAAAAAAAGAAAAAAAAAGATGTACATAAATAAATAATAAATACTTAGCCACTAACTAAGTTGGTTAGCCGTGCCTCAAGAAGCATTGCCGATTACGCCTAAAGGTGGTTAAGCCCTTAAATTCCTTCGTGGCCTAGTTTACTTGAGTCATCGAACCCGAGGGATGTTTTCTCATCTGGTGCCCTAAGACCATCTGGTTTGGGAGTCATCGGTAAGAGACTCGCTACAAGGGTAAACTAGAAAGCCTAAGGATGCTAAGGAAATGTAAATAAATAAAAATTGTATATAAAAAAAAGAAAAAAAAGAAAAAATATTATATATATTAGTAAATAAATGAACTTAGTCTAAGAAAGATCCTTCATATTTATAGATGTATATATCGTAGGATTGATGCAAAATCCGGTTTTTGATCTTTTCCCTAAAATCTTAACCTAAGTTGAAAACAAAACTCCAAATAGACGCTTATAAGAGGAATGACAAGTTTAGAGTAACCTAAAACCTATAACTTAAGGGAGAATCTTTAAAACATGGATCAAAAATTTTCACTAACCCTTTTATTTTCTTTATGGATTTTGTGGGTGCAATCCGCTGAAAACCCTCAGGAGACAACACTCCTCCTCTAGGGTAATCTAGAGGTTTAACGGCTTGTTGCACGCGCTCAGTGCAATCGTGTAACCTACGAAAGTGGTGTAATAAACTAGTTAGGATTTTTCTTTCTTTTTCTTCCTTTTTGCTCGAGGACGAGCAAAAGCTAGGTATGGGGGTGTGATTGTTATACATATTTGCATATTTTACCACTTCCATACCATGCATATTATAAATAAAAATGTGATTTTTAATCCTTTTCTCTCTATTTTTGCAGGTCCACATCTTAAAAGAGAAAAAGCCCAAAAAATCTCTTTAATTAGCAATAATTAAAGAGATTAATTCAAAGCCCAAAAGAACCCAAGATTTGAATCTAGAATCAGGAGAGATCCGCGCGCCAACTCAATCTTCCAGAAGGCCATGTGGATAACAACCTCGCAACAAACTCACAACAGAAAATATGGCCTCAACGGCCCAGATTTTGCCGCCAAATCCAAGATTTTCCCGCCAATTTGCGGCAGTTGTGATTCTGTTAGATCCCGAATTTTGCGCCAACGGCCAGGGCTCTAGATGATTCTCACTGAGGGCTATAAATACATGACCAGGGTCTTCAAGAGAGAGGAGAAATTAAGGGAAACTCTTGTATTTTGTTTTAGTATTCTCCTAGGTTTTAGTCTCCATCTTCTTCCTCCTAGAGATTTTGTCAAAGAGAGAAAGAGAGTGCTGTTGAAAGCTTGTAAGCAAGGAGGTGACATTACTTGTAAGTAAGGATTAATCAAAGCTTCATTCTTCTCTTTACAAGCTCTAGTACGTTGCTCTACTTTGCTTTACTTTCTTGTTTTCATTCTAGTGCATTTCCATTGCTTTACTTCTCTTTGCTTTACATCATGAATTGTTGCTTTGTTTCTTGTGTAATGGATAGCTAAATCTTTATTGCATGGCTAGCTAACAACTCACCTAGCTAACTTCTATCTCTTTGGATGATTGTAAATTTCTATACTTGCATTGTTAGAGCTTCTTTTGCTTTCCAAGGAAGTAGAGTTGCTTTCCCTTGGTAAATACTTGTTCAAACTCCATATGACTCATGTGTGCCTCATTTAGAGCCTTGTCTAGAACAAGAGCCTTGATGGAACATGGAGATGGATCACCAAACATGTGCTACTTGTAGAACAACTTCTTTATTTCAAGCTAATTTGTTGTTATGTCTTGAATGTTTAAATGAATGTTGATTCTTCTAACTTAGAATCCCTTGAGTACTAATCCTAGAGTTCATCATTGAAAATCTATCTAGAGAGCCAATGAATCAATATGAGGCTTCAAGCTAAGAACAAGAGAACACTCATCTTCAAAACGGTAAAGTACTTGAACAAACAAGCAAAGTAATCTCTATTGCCAATGAATCAACATGAGGCGATCAAGCATCACCATTGAGTATAGTAAGTTAGCGAAGTAAAGTTAGCTAGCCATGTACTTTCTCATCTAAAGTTTTCCAACATTTTTTTTATTAGCTTCTTTTCTTAAGCAATACACTTCGCCAAAGTTCTTTTGATTTCTTTTTCATAATGCACAAATCCATCACTTCTTTAATTTTCTTTTCCATGCTTCTTGAATTTGTGTAAATACAAAGAAGAATCTTCGTTTTCATTTCTTCACTACAAATCGTAAAACTTCTATCGTGAGCTCTCCTCGAGAATCGACCTGTATAGCCATTGCTATAACGGAGATTGGAAAGGATACATCAATCATTGAATACATTTGTGGGGTGATCAAGAGCACACAAGGTTGTTTCTAAACCTTCTTTCTTTGTTAAATATTTGTGCAAGAACTTCACACATCTCTTTCCCCAATCAGCGGTCGACCGGCCAGAGAGCCATTGCTCTCTGGTTCTGGGCGCGGTCGACCGGGCGGTCGACCGGCAGGCTCAACAGTCAAAAATTTGACCGTTGGTCGGTCGACCGGAAGACCAATCTAGGCCTTGTCAGCTGCCAATGGGCAGATTCTGTTGAGGACTATATATACCCCATTCAAGAGTTGGTTTTTAACAAGTTTCAAGAGAGAAAAAAATTTACATTCTTAAAGTGTTTTATTACAAGTTTCAAAAGAGTTTTAGAGCTTTAAAGATTTGATCTTTATTTTATTTTAAAAGGGGTTGGAAAATTCAAAGAAAAGAAAAGTCTTTGGGAATTGGTTTGATCTTCATTTTCAATTCTATCTAGAGTTTTTCCCTAGAGTCTTTCTTTGAGTTTTTGATTTTTAAATTCTTTGTTTTCCACACTTGAGCTATCTTGCTATCCTATCTATAGGATTTTTATCTTTGTGGGAAAATTGGTTTGTGGTTGAGATAGACCACCAAGTTGTGAACTTCCTTCATTGTGATATCCCTCTAGTGAGAGGAGATTGATTTGGTATCCCTCTATTGTGAGGTGACTGTGGAAGTTGTAACTGGATCCCTCTAGTGAGAGGTGGAGATTGTGTTTAGCTCCCTCTAGTGAGAGGTGGAGTTTGTGTTGGAATCCCTCAAGTGTGAGGTGATTGGTGTTTGTTGGCTAAGTGCCTACCCCTCTTGTGTGAGGTGGATTTAGTGTCGGTTGTGTCTTGCCTCTGTGAGAGGTTGTATTTGGTTGAGAGAGGAGTTGTGTACTCCCGGTTATTATATTGCCCAATATCCTCAGTGGAGGTTCCCTGTGTGAGAGTCCTGTGTGGACAAGTTAGTGGAAATCCTTCTGTGTGAAGGCGGGGACGTAGAGTTGTGTGCTCGAACCTCGAAACATATCCGTGTGTTAGCGTTTGATCCACTTTCTCTAACTCTCTCTCTTACTTTGAGCATTGCATCATATTGCCATATCATATATATGTTTGTGTTGTTTGTGTGTGCCTCACTTGTGTCTAACCACGAAAGCTTCATATAGCACCTCAACTCTTATTCAGAGAAATCAAGAGGAGTTAGTCCAGAGCCCTTCACCGGGAATTAGGCTACACTCGTTGGTTACACTAAGTGTGTTGTAATTAAGTTTTTAATTTTCGCATTTTGTTCATTAGATTAGTCGTACACCTATTCACCCCCCTCTAGGTGTACTTACAATTGGTATCAGAGCTTACGCTCCTGATATTAGGTTTAACCACTTAGGAGTGTGATCTTGATTTTGCTAATCTAGATTTGCTTTTGCACATATATTGTTTGCACACACTCATGAACTTCATGACCCCACCTATGTTTGATACTTCCAACATTGTTATTTGGAAGGCTAGGATGTCCATATACTTGAAAACCCTTGGCTTGCATGTTTTCCTTGCCGCTACCAAGAAATCCTATCTTGGTAATAGCAAGCATATAGAGGCCAATGCACAAGCCCTTGAGGCACTTAGAAGCACACTTAATAAAGCATATCTTTCTATTATTTCTAACTGTGATTCCTCCTTTACAGTGTGGAATACGTTGGCCTCCTCCGAGCTTCAAACGCCCAACATTGTGGATGATGAATCTAGTGGAGAATCCGAGCAACATTGCTACATGATCCAAGAAAATGACTCCCTTGAGGTATATTCGGAAACTCAATTGATGGTGATGATGCTAGTTCTTCTTGTGATGATTATATTGATCCAAATGCTTTGAATGAAGAACTATCTATTGTATGTGAAAAATTATTAGAAAAATATAATCTTTTGAAAAAGTAGAGTTTTGAACTAAAAGAAGAAAATAAGGATTTGTGTTCAAAATTAGATTTGATTTTGCAAGAGAAAGTGGAGATTTCTAATGAAAGGGATTCATTGAAATCCAAACTTGACCTTGCCTTGAAAGAGAACAAAATTTTGAAAACCATAAATGATTGTGAAAATGTTTTAAAGAAAAATGAGGCTTTATCTTTAAAAGTTGATTTTATTGTAAAAGAAAATGTTTCTTTGAAAAACAAAATTGATTTGATTTCACAAGAATTGGAAGATTGTTTAAAGAAAAATGTTTCTTTGAAAAATGATATAGATTCACATGTTTGCCATGCTAGTGTAGCTTCTTCATCTAGCTCATCTATTGCATGCACCTCTTCTATAATTGAAAATGATATAAATAATTTAAAGAAGAGTGTTGATTGTTTGGGCTCTACTTTGAGCCATTGTGCCATAAACCACTCGCGGTTGGAATCTATGTTTCGAAAGAAATAAGTTCCTTTTATGCATGCACACAAACCACGGCATACACATGCTTCTCACGTTCACACCCATCACACAATGTATGCTCATGTGCACACATGTACACATTGTGGACGTAAGGGCCACCTTGCTAAGTTTTGTTATGATCGTATACATGATTCAAATTTAGTAACTAAGTTTATTTGGGTTAGGAAAGGAGCTAACCCCCATAGACCCAAAAGAGTATGGGTATCAAAATCCACCCCTATGCTATTTAATGTAGGTGTGGACTCTCGCATGACATGAGAGTAATGGTACCTTGAGGTGAATGCGTTCCGGGCTTTATGAGGACTATTTGGATGCATCACTTTCAAAGGGAGTTTGGTAGGAAGACCACCTTGTTTTGGAGACATGGAGAGTTACCCTCATGATTTTGGTAACGATCTCTTACTCCTCATTATGTTTACATGCTTTCATATTATTCATCTTTAGCATGTTTTGATGTTTCATGATTAGTATGTTAAATGTCATGATTATTAGACTTGTGATATGCATGATTAGTATTTGAGACACCCATGTTTATATGGACCCATATTTAGTGTTCTCACTTTATTTTAGCTAATGTGTATATCATAACTCTAATGCATGTTCATTTACCATAATGATCATATGAGTTTTGTTTTGATTTCTATGCTTCATGTTTTGATTACATGTTTAGATGTTAGTTTTCATCAAAACTTGAATATATACTTGTACAACTAGTGAGCCACAAATAGATTATTATGTGTTTGTGCTTGAATGCTCATTTGTACTTATTAGATGTACTAGTATAGCCTAGTTTTGATGATTCATACATTTGACTTGTATTCTCATTTTGTACATGTTTTCATGTGAATGTTTAACTTCATGTATATGTCTATTTTGTCTAAACTATTAACTATACATATACATCCTTGAGCCACTTGCCTTCATGCATATACTTTTGTGGACTCGTTATGTTTGGATATGTATGTATTCTTTAGTTTGTACAAAACATACATATACCTTGAAGCCTATTTGATTTTGATGATTTTCATGTTTTAAGGAATTTCTTATTTAGCTTGATTGCCTATTTTCATGACTTATCTTTCACAAAACTTGTACACTCACATTACTTGATGTTTTCTTATGATTTTATTTTCATGAGTATTATATGTACTATATAGATTTTGAGTGACATTGGTTTAGTGATTTTCATGTTTTATGGAATATATTCTTGTTTTATTCCTTACTTGAAGGATTTCATACTAGTTTATAAATTTTTCATATAACTAGTTCGTATTCTTCAATATGGTAGAGTTTTTTAAACATACTATATTTTCAAACTTATTTTTGAAACCCCTACCCATTAAAGGGCAGTTGGTTGGGCAACCATACCTTGTATGCTTATTATTGAAAATCCTTTTAAATATGTGCATGAAATGGGTGGTAGGAAATATGAGTTATACACTTGATCTTATTATGTTTTCAATTGGTATAAATGGATCTTTTCAATTGGTATCACTATTGACATTCCTTTTTGTATACTCATATATGTTTTTATATATGTATGCTTACACTTCAAATAGTATCAATTTCGATTGGTATTTATTTTTTCATACATATATATATGCTTTATTTGTGCTTACTATATCTCTATATCTTTGAGCACAAATTTTGGTTATGCTAAGCTTGATTTCTTAAATGACTATTATATTTCAATTGACTATGTTTCAATTGGTATCTTAAACAAGCTTATGCATCATTTTATTTAGTATTTCATAAAGGGGGAGAAAATTCATATTTCACTTTTCAATTGGTTTTGTTTACCTTTAGTATTCTACTCCCACACTTTATGTTGAAAAATGATTGAAAAATAAGATCGATTTTTTTTTTTAGGTATCATATGCTCCTTATGAAAAATTACTTTCAATTGGTACTAATTTTTACAATTGATATCAAGATTACCCATATGTTTACATCATTCAATTGATATCAAAATTTTTGGTTGAATTCTTCAACATGTTTTATTTACTTTCAATTGGTTTCAATTGGTATATTCATGTTTATTTAAATTAATATAAAAAACATTTGTGTTATATACTTTCAATTGGAATGTTTTATTGATATCATGCTTCACTAAATCGATATTTTTTTTTCAATTGGTATCATAATGTTTTGATTTGATTTCACCCCTTGTTGATATTTTTTATTTAAGACAAAAAGGGGGAGAACATTGTTTTATTATTTTCTTTGACCCCTTTGTTGATGATTGACAAAAAGGGAGAGAAGTATTTGAGTTTATATGCATATTTATTATTTATTTGTAAGTTTATATCAAAGTTTGTTTCATATTGATATCAAGAGAGTTTGGTTAATGTTTTAATTTATTGGTATCAAAAACTTTTGTATAAATTTTTATTATTGGTATCAAGAGCTTTTATTGATTATCTTTCAGTTGGTATAAAAAAAATTTATTGATTGGTATCAAGAGCTTTTATTGCTTTTATTGATAAATTTTTCAAATTGAAACTTTTATTGGTATCAAGAGCAACTATTTAAGAACATGTTTATTTTAAAAAGGAAAAAGAATTTATTTAAAAGTTTGGTACCAAGAGCATATTCATTTCATTATTTTATGCATGTTGATGCATATTCATGTTTAGTATTCATTGCATATATATTTATTGTTTATTGTTATGCATGAGTTAAGGGGGAGCTTCTTTGAAGCTTAACTTTAATCCATGCATATATAACTCCATGAGTTTTGTCATCATCAAAAAGGGGGAGATTGTTGGCCCAGAGGCCTTCCACTCTAGTTTTGATGATGATTAACTCATGTAGTTATAATTTACTAATAATCTTGTGATGTTTAGTTTCAGATACTTAACCAAGATATTAGTAGGTGATTAGCTTCAACAAAGGTGTTTTGGAGCTTTCACATGGTGATTCAAGAGCCCGAGCGTCAAAGTTCATATCTAGCACTCGTTGGAGTCAAGCTCGGTGGATCACGTTTGGATCGAGTCAACTTAGAGACGGCGCTCTACAAGAAGACTTCCGTTCATTGTTTAGTTTATAGTTTAGATCCATTTGTTAAAGATTAGATAGTGTGATATGCTCAAGTTCACAACACACACACGTTTCATGTTTATTGGTTTTCGGTTTTTGGTTTAACCGATCTTGGTTTTCATGAATAGATAGAATCAAAACAAGTTTACATGGTTTAATGTATATTAGATTTGTTCTATATATATCTATGCTTCAACTAGTTAAACAAACATAGTTTGATAGTCTATTCATGAGTTTGGAGTTTTGGTATTTTAACAAAACTTATTTTTGAATTTAATGTCAAAAACATTGATATATATCTTTACATGTATATTGGATTATATCCATATACAACATGCTTCAAAGTTGTTTCAATATCATGTTTTTGTATTTGGATGAGTTTTGGACAAAACGATTCTTTAATTCAAAAAATTCAAGTTTTGAAAAATACGGATTTTGGTTTTCGACAAAATTTCTAAGTTACAAAAATAGTTCAAAATGTTTGTAACATGGTTTGATTTTACTCAAACATGTTTGTATTTCAAAGATAATATAAGAATTGATTTTTGTGGATTTTTAGAGATTTTATGGGATTTATTTGGTAATAAAAAGATAAATTTTTGAATCTTATAATCTGCCTGCTAGGCCCTGGCGGTCAACCGGGACGGTCGACCGGACCAGTGGTTGGTCAACCGACGTGCACAAGGATGTGCACGCAAGCTAGCCTTTTAGGTCGGTCGACTGAGTGGTCGACCGATTGAAGTAAACCCTCTCTCGGGTTGGCCCGGTCGACCGGGCGGTCGACCGGCCAGAGAACCGTTGCTCTCTGGTTCTGGGCGCGGTCGACCGGGCGGTCGACCGGCAGGCTCAACGGTCAAAAATTTGACCGTTGGCCAGTCGACCGGAAGGCCAATCTGGGCCTTGTCAGCTGCCAACGGGCAGATTCTCTTGAGGGCTATATATACCCCATTCAAGAGTTGGTTTTTAACAAGTTTTCAAGAGAGAAAAAAAATTTACATTCTTAAAGTGTTTTATTACAAGTTTCAAAAGAGTTTTAGAGCTTTAAAATTTTGATCTTTATTTTGTTTTAAAAGGGGTTGGAAAATTCAAAGAAAAGAAAAGTCTTTGGGAATTGGTTTGATCTTCATTTTCAATTCTATCTAGAGTTTTTCCCTAGAGTTTTTCTTTGATTTTTTTATTTTCAAACTCTTTGTTTTCCACACTTGAGCTATCTTGCTATCCTATCTATAAGATTTTTATCTTTGTGGGAAAATTGGTTTGTGGTTGAGATAGACCACCAAGTTGTAAACTTCCTTCATTGTGATATCCCTCTAGTGAGAGGAGATTCATTTGGTATCCCTCTATTGTGAGGTGATTGTGGAAGTTGTGGTTGGCTCCCTCTAGTGAGAGGTGGAGATTGTGTTTAGCTCCCTCTAGTGAGAGGTGGAATTTGTGTTGGAATCCCTCAAGTGTGAGGTGATTGGTGTTTGTTGGCTAAGTGCCTACCCCTCTTGTGTGAGGTGGATTTAGTGTTGGTTATGCCTTGTCTCTGTGAGAGGTTGTATTTGGTTGAGAGAGGAGTTGTGTACTCCCGGTTATTGTATTGCCTAAAATCCTCAGTGGAGGTTCCCTGTGTGGGAGTCCTGTGTGGACAAGTTAGTGGAAATCCTTCTGTGTGAGGCGGGGACGTAGAGCTGTGTGCTCGAACCTCGAAACATATCCGTGTGTTAGCGTTTGATCCACTTTCTCTAACTCTCTCTCTATTACTTTGAGCATTGCATCATATTGCCATATCATATATATGCTTATGTTGTTTGTGTGTACCTCACTTGTGTCTAACCACAAGAGCTTCATATTGCACCTCAACTCTTATTAAGAGGAATCAAGAGGAGTTAGTCCAAAGCCCTTCGCCGGGAATTCGGCTACACTCGTTGGTTACACTAAGTGTGTTGCAATTAAGTTTTTAATTTTCGCATTTTGTTCATTAGATTAGCCGTACACCTATTCATCCCCCCTCTAGGTGTACTTACATAAAGGGAATCAGTCCATCCATTGAGCAACACCGGATTCATTTGACGGAAGATGCAAAACCTAAACGTGACCCACAATGTAGACTAAACCCGATCATGCAAGAGGATGTTAGAGCTAAAATTTTGAAGCTATTAGACAATGGGATCATCTATCCCATATCCGATAGCCAGTGGATTAGTCCAGTCCACGCTGTGCCAAAGAAAGCCGAGTTTACCGTAGTAGAAAACGATAAGAAAGAATTAGTACAAACTCGTCTTCCAACAAAGATTCGAGTCTATATTGATTACCAAAAATTAAACGCTACCACGTGTAAAGACCACTTTCCCCTTCCGTTCATAGATCAAATGCTCGAGAGACTAGCTGGACATGAGTATTACTGTTTCCTGGATGGATATTCAGGATACAATCAAATCCCTGTCGCTCTCGAGGATCAAGACAAGACTACCTTCACCTGTCCCTTTGGAACATTTGCATATCGAAGAATGCCCTTCGACCTATGCAACGCTCCTGCAACATTTTAACGTTGCATGCTTAGTCTTTTTTCCGACATGGTGAAAAAAATTTTGGAGATTTTCATGGATGATTTTTCTATTTATGGTGATTCCTTTGAACAATACTTGCACCATCTTAAGTTAGTTTTATAATGATGCATGGAGAAAACTTGACACTCAATTGGGAGAAGTGTCACTTTATGGTCAAGTAAAGAATTGTCCTAGGGCATGAAGTTTCAAACAAAGGAATTAAGGTTGATAGATTGAAAGTGGATGTTATAATAAAGCTCCCTGAGCCAAAATGCTTAAAAGACATTAGATCATTTTTAGGGCCGCTGGATTCTATAGAAGATTCATTTAGGGGTTTAGCAAAATTGCTAGACCTTTAACAAATCTCTTAGGAAAAGATGTGCCCTTCAATTTTGATAAAGAGTGTCTACAAGCTTGGGAGGAGCTTAAACACAGACTTGTCTCGGCGCCAATAATCTCAGGGCCTGATTGGACTAGGCCTTTTGAAATCATGTGTGATGCCTCTGATTATGCCATAGGCGCTGTTCTCAGACAACGTACTGATAACATGCAACACGTGATTTACTATGCTAGTAGGACGCTTAACGAGGCCCAACTAAATTACACGACAACTGAAAAGGAATTTTTAGCAGTTATGTTTGCGTTGGAAAAATTTTGCCAATACCTACTAGGGTCTAAGACAACGATTTTCACTGATCACTCTGCTCTTAGATACTTAATGCAAAAGAAGGATGCAAAGGCCATACTGATTCGATGGATACTTCTTTTGCAAGAGTTTGATTTGAAAATTAAAGACAAAAAGGGCGTTGAAAATGTGGTGGCAGATCACCTTTCGAGAATTCCTAATGCACCAATTGAGACTTTACCTATCAATGAAAACTTTCCTGACGAAC
The DNA here is from genome assembly GCA_038442645.1 of Agave tequilana. Taxonomy (NCBI): domain Eukaryota; kingdom Viridiplantae; phylum Streptophyta; class Magnoliopsida; order Asparagales; family Asparagaceae; genus Agave; species Agave tequilana. Next base: position 69,177 of record JAVJIF010004668.1, on the reverse strand, counting down.
ACATCTTTACGATGTGTAAAGAGCCCTGGTATGTTGATATAGCAAACTACCTTACAACCAGGCAAACACCTTCAAATTGGTCAGGTCAGGACAAGCATCGTTTTATGAAACAAGTACGGTTTTTCTTTTAGGATGAACCGTATTTATTCAAATATTGCCCTGACCAGATAATTAGAATGTGTCTTTTAAGGATGAACATCATAACGTATTGACATTTTGTCACGAGCTAGCTTGTGGTGGACACTTTGGTCCACGAAAGACTGCTGAGAAAGTCCTTCAGAGTGGGTTCTATTGGCCCCCTCTCTTTAAGGACGCTTATACTTCTGCAAGCTCTGTGCCAGATGTCAAATGACGGGTCGAATCACACATAGAGACATGATGCCCCTTACACCGATACTTGAGGTAGAAGTTTTTGATTTGTGGGGCATCGCTTTCATGGGACCTTCCCTCTGTCTTATGGCAACCAATATATTTTGGTGGCCGTAGACTATGTTTCTAAATGGGCTGAAGCTATTCCGACTAGGACAAATGATAACCAAGTTGTCATCAAGTTTTTACGTGAAAATATCATTTCTCGCTTCGGAGCCCCCCGTGCGATAATTAGTGACAACGGGAGTCATTTCTGCAACCGGGCTTTTGAAGCCCTAATGCGGAAGTACTCTATCTCTCATAAATTATCCACGGCCTATCATCCCTAGACGAACGGGCAAGTAGAGGTCACCAACAGACAAATTAAACTGATATTGGAGAAAACTGTCGGACAAAATCGTAAGGATTGGTCCATCAAACTCATTGATGTGGGCATATCGGACCGCCTACAAGACTGTCCTCGGTATGTCTCCATATCGAGTTGTATTTTGAAAACCCTGCCATTTTCTGTGGAGTTAGAGCACCGTGCTATGTGGGCACTAAAACAACTGAATTTGGATTTAGATAAAGCTGGTGATTTGAGAAAACTGCAGATATTCGAGTTAGAAGAGCTACGAAATGATGCATATGATAACGCTCAGATATCTAAACACAGAGCTAAGCTTTTCCATGATAAATCGATTCATAGGAAAAATTCTGTCTTAGGACAAAAAGTTCTGTTGTACAACACTAGACTCCACCTTTTTCCTGATAAACTAAAAACTAGGTGGTCAGGCCCATACGTCATCCAGAACGTCTCTCCTCATGGTGCCATTGAAAATTTCGATCCCAAAAATGGCAACACGTTCAAAGTCAACGGTCAACGCCTAAAGTCATTTTTCACTGCGGAGTCAAAAGTCACACAATGTTATTGAATTGGGTCTTTGTGACCCAGTCTATATGTGACCACGTAATTTTACACTTTCCCCGGTGTCTCCTGTACATCATGTGGGGACCACCTTTGTAAATATAAAAAAAATTTTAAAAAATAAAATAGAAAAATAGGGGGGACTTAGGTGCTAAATAGCACCTAGGTTTTTTTTCCTCTCTTCATACACTTCCTTTCCCTTTTAAATAATCTAGGGTTGTAAAATCCTAGTTTCCACTTGGGCAATTTGGGGATTCCGTCCTTCTCAGCTCCTTATAAATATTCCCCTTCCCGTGTTCTCTTCATTACCCTAGTTTCCATCTCAGATCTGAAACGCACTCAGCCAGCGCCGCCCCCCAAATTTTTCTGAGCCCCTCTCTCCTCTATCTTGCAGTGTTTTCATGGCAAAAGTCGCGCCTCCGCGGCCGTCTGGAAGAATCTGGGCCGCCGCCAAATTTTTCTGCAGACGCGACCGTCTACATATCTACTACCATCACTGATTGCTCTCTGCAATCTCGTTTAATTTTCTCCCCACGTAGTCCGGGGGAGGTTTGCGTATCCCTTCTCGTTGCTTCATATTTTTCATCATGGCACTGTCTATTTTCGCTGAAAAAGATTTTGCTAGAATTCTTAGCGATGTTAATGGTTATGGTCATATATTTTTAGATCGTATTCGTGCATGGGATTGGTATAGATTAGTTTATGATAACTCAGATCACGAGTCTTACTATTGTTCTGAGCTCGTCAAACTTTTCTACAATTCTATAGATCCCGCATCTATCAATTTTGACACATACCAGATCTTGGTGCACATGCCCACTGGGGATATTATTATCACGCTTCTTCTACTAGAGGAACTCACACATGTCCCTTGCAAACCACATCATAGTGACCCCCTCCCTTTAATCGATTACATGACTGTCATGGGGGCTCGCTGTACGGAACAAGATAGGGGGCTCAAAGCCAGTACTACATTTAGAAACGTACATTGCGTTGGTCGCTGGATTCAACGCAACATTTTAGAGCTTGACCACACGACCTCCTTTAACAGGCCGGTGCTGCAGATTATACACGACCTGATGACTCGGCAGCACACTATCTGTATTAACAAGATCATCTTTCATAGTATCATCTCCAACTCCTCCCGCATACGCGGTGCAAAGTACTCGCACCCAGTTTTGAGAACTCGTCTATGTAGGACTTTCTTACCAGATGCAGTTTTTGACTCATATGATAGGGTGTTCGTTGCACAAGAGAGGGCGACTAGCGCTTACAATAGTTGTCTTCATGCGGTTTGGACTCCTAGTGTCCAGTCCGAAGATGTCCCTGTGGAGTCCTCTTCGGAAGAACTTTTAGAAGAGGAGGATGAGCCGGCCTTTTGGCAACAGGACCCCCCAGTTGATTCACGCGCATTCATGTCTACCATTTGGCGAGGCATGAAGAAGATATTTCGGGGGCGGATTCGACTACGCAAACAGGTTGAGGAGCAGACATCTCGCCTAGACCGCATTGAGGAGGGTCTGCGGCGATCACAGTCGGCCGGACCTAGCACCACCGCTGGTCCAAGCCGAAAGCGGGGGTGACACCTTTCTTTACCTATTTCATGCGTATATTTTCTTGCATACATTGAGGACAATGCATGGATAGGTATGGGGGGTAGATATTAACATAGGATTTTTCTAAACTTTTTCTTTTAGATTTCTAAGTTTCTCGTTTCTTATATATATAAAAAAAAATTTAATCCATTTTTTGAAAAGAATTAACTTGATCTTAGGTATTAAGGAAATTCTAAGCTAAGATTTCTTAATATAAGTCGAAATAAGAAATTTTGTTGGATCTTTAGGTTAAGAAAGAAAAAAATAGAAAAGATAGCTAGATTTTAAATTTTTTCTAAGCACTATATACATTTGCATGTTGAGGGATTAATCAAGGACTTAGTGACTTTGTTTACATAAATATATAAAAAAATCATAAATAAAACTTGATCACTAATTAAGCTGGTTGGTTGTGCCTTAAGAAGTATGACCAGTCACGCCTAAAAGTAATTGAGTCCTTAGCATTCGTGGCCTAGTTTACTCGAGACCTTGAACCTCAGGGATGTATCTTCATTGGTGCCCTAAGACCATCTGGTCTGGGAGTCATCGATAAAAGGCTCGCTACACGGGTAAATTAGAAAGCCTAGTGAAGCTAAGATAATGTAAATATATAATATAAAAAAGAAAAAATATATAAAATAATATAATATATATATTTATTTATTTATTATATATATATGTGAACAAATGAACTAAAGTCTAAGAAAAATCCCTCATACATATGTATATGTGTTAGGCCTGATACAAAATCCAGTTTTCTCTCTATTCTTGGAAACTTAACCTAAGTTAAAAACAAGATTTCAAATGGAAACTTATAAAAAGAAGGAAGAGTTTAGAATAACCCGAAACCGATAGATCACCGAAATTCTTGAAGAAAATGAATCATAATAAAATGTTTCTCTTTTTCACTAACATTTTCTTTTTCTTTGGGATTTTGTGGGTGTAATCCGCTGAAAACCCTCAGGAGACAACACTCCTCCTCTAGGGTAACCTAGAGGTTTAAAGGCTTGTTGCACGAGCTCAGTGCAATCGTGTCACCTACGAAAGTGGTGTAATAATTTATTTAGGATTTTTTTCTCTTTGCTTATTTTGCTCAGGGACGAGCAAAAGCTAGGTATGGGGGTGTGATTGGAGTTCATTTATGCATCATTTTCTACCACCATGCTATGCTTTATCTGAATAAATATTGGATTTTTATTACTTTTTCTCTCTTTTTTTCAGGTCCAATGTTTAATGGAGAAGGAGGCCCAACAATTATGATTTTTGAGGAATTAAAGAGTAATTTAGAAGCCCACAAGAGGAAATCCTAGGTCTGAACAGATCCAAAGCGTATTCTCAGTTTCTAGAAGATCCAGCTGGGGATACGAGATACAACAGAAAGGCACAAAAATCCGCTAGCGCAGCGGCCAAGATACGACCTCGGAAACGCGGCACATGCCGCGGAACCACGGCAATCTTCTGGTCGTTACTTCAGCATTTGATCCGGAGGCTGAGGTGGGATGGCCTCTTCTCATGAAGACTTTAAATAGACCCCTAGGGCCTCTGTAATTAGGGAGGAGAAAAGAGCATTGTTTATAGGGAAATTGTTAGGGTTTCTCTAGGTTTTGTTTTAGTCTCTTATATAATTTTCTTTTTCTCCTTCTAGAATCCAGAAAAGAGAGAGTGAGAGTGAGCAATCTTTGTAATTGGAGAAAGTGACAATGCAATACAAGGATCAAGCTTTCAATCTTCCAATCTTTTCTTGTTCTAGTGCATTATTTTCTTTAAGCTTTTACTTTCTTCTATTTAATTTCTATAATGAACTGTTGTTTGTTCTTATTCCCATGTCTAGCTAATTCATTAACATGACTAACTAACTTTTAATTTTACTAACTACTAACTCTTAGGTGATTGCTAACTTATGTGATCATTGGATGCTTTATTCTTTTTAGTCTTGCAAATTACAAGTCTATCTTACCCCCAATGAAGATGAGTTACTTTTTATTCTTTGCAAATGCTTTGTTCCCCCTCCATATGATTCATGTGAGCCTCACTTAGAGCCTTGTCTTTAGAACAAGTGCCTTGATAGAACATGAAGATGGAGCACTTCACTATGCTAATGACTACATTACAAGTTTCTTATTTCATGCTCGCTTTATTGTAGCTTTGATGGACTAATGAATCTTGCATGTTTTCTTAGCATCCTTAAGAGTGACTATCCTTGTTCTATTGTTGAAAATCTACTTAGGGAGCTAATGATTCAAGGAGGCAACTAGCCTAGCCTAGATGAGAAACACCCTCGACATGGGGCAATACAAGGACTTGGCAAAGCAAGACATACCATTGCCGATGAATCAATATGAGGCATGCATCACCCAACGAGAGTAGTAAGTTAGTAAATTAGAAGTTAGTTAGTCATGGCTTTTCTTTCTATCATACTTTAAAAAAACCCTCTTCTGAAAACTCTCTCTTTTCAAAGATCTCTGTTTTTATTCCATCTTTATTTTCGTTTCTTCCTTTCCTCTACAAAACCCACAAAGATTTTCCACTCACTTTCTACATCATTTTGTTTTTCATTTCTTAAACAAAGAAGAACCTTCGTTTTTCTTCACGAAAATTTCAATATAAAAACCTTGAATGCTTCTATTGCTAACCCTCCCTGCGGATACGACCCATCCTAGCTTATGCTACGAACGGTGATTCGGAAGGAGTAAAGTAATCCTACATATACATTCGAAGTTCTTGATCATCGGTACACGGACATCAACGGTTTACTCTAAACCCTTTCTCAATACAATTAATCCTTCCGAACAAGCATATATAACTCCATGAGTTTTGTCATCATCAAAAAGGGGAAGATTGTTGGCCCAAGGGCCCATCACTCTAGTTTTGATGATGATTAACTCATGTAGTTGTAGTTTACTAATGATCTTGTATTTATATAGTTTTTATTATTGATCAAGATCTTAGTATGTATTTAGATTCAACAAAGGAGTTTCGAGGCTAACACATGTAGATTCAAGAGCTCACGCGTCAAGATCGCATCTAGCACTCAGTTGGAGTCAAGCTCGTTGGATCGTGTTTGGATCGAGTCGACTTAGAGAAGGAGTTCTACAAGAAGACATTGGTTTGTTTAGTTTAGTTTAGATCTTGTGTAAGGTAAATAGTATTGATATGCTCAAGTTCACACACACACAAAAGTTTCTATATGTTTGGTTTTCAGTTAACCGGTTTTGTATTTCATATCAAAAACATAATATAATATATTTCATGCGTATTGGATTTTATCCATACACTCTATGATTCAAAAGAGTTTCAATATCTTATTTTTGTATCCATATGAGTTTTGGAGAAAACGGTTTTCCATTTCAAAGTTAGGTTTTTGAAAAATACGATTTTTGTTTAAAGGCCAAATTTCAATATCACAAAAATGGTTCAAATTGGTTAGTCACACATATTTGTACTTCAAAGATCTTACAATAACTTATTTTTATCAAATTTAGTTGTATTTATGGGATTTTATTGAAATTAAAATACCTATGTTTTCAATCCCAGAATTACCAGCCAGATCCACTGGCAGTCGACCGGACCGGTCGAATGATGTGCACGAGAACGTGCACAGGCCAGCCATAGAAGGCCGGTCGACCGACTGAAAGCACCCACTCTCGGGTGCTGGCCGGTCGACCAGGCAGTCGACCGATGGCTTGGCCCGGTCGACCGGGCGGTCGACTGGAGGCACAACCGTCAGAAATATGACCGTTGCGCCGGTCGACCGGGCGGTCGACCGGAAGGGCATTTCTGCCTTTTCCAGACTGCCAACGGGTAGATTTTTGAGAGGCTATATATATGCCTTCTCTTGAGCTGTTTTTATTAAGTTTTTAGAGAATAAAACTTCCCATCTTTACAAGTGTTTAGCAACAAAATTTTAGAGTTTTTGGTTAAAAAGATGTATCTTTATTTGTTTTCAATGGTTGAAAAATTCAAAGAAAAAGAGAGTATTTGGGAATTGGCTTTTGATCTTTATTTCAACATCTATCTTGAGATTTTCCCAAGTGTTTTTCTTTATTGTGTTCATTCCAAACACCTTGTTTTTCTCACTCTTGAGCTATCATATCTATCATATATATAGGATCTTGTTTTTGGTGAGAAATTTGGTTTGTGGTCTATTGTGATCACCAAGTGTTGTAATCTCTTTGCTTTAGCTTTGTGTTTGTCCCTCTAACTGTAGAGGCGGTTGTGTTTTTGGGTTCGTTGTTCTTCCTCACGTGTAGAGGTGATTGTGGTGGAGTTTATCTTAGTGCCTTATCCCTCTTGTAAGAAGTGATCATTGTTTGGCTTAGTGCCTTATCCCTCTTGTGTAGAGGTGATAGTTATTGTGCCTTGCCTCTTTGTGTACAGGTTGTTTTGTTGGAGAGAGGAGTTATGTACTCCTAGTTTGTATTTGCCAAATCCTCGGTGGAGATTCCTTGTGTGGGAGATCCTGTGTGGACATATAGTGAAAATTCTTCTGTGTGAAGGCGGGGACGTAGAGCAGTGGCTCGAACCTCGAAACATATCTTGGTGTTTGTGATTGATCCATTATCTCTAAACTCTCCTTTCTCTCTCTTTTATATCTTGCATTGCATCATATTGTTCACATCATATATATGCTTGGTATTGTTTGTGTGCCCATACTAGTGTTGAACCAAGAGAGCTTCATATAGCACCTCAACTCTTATTTAGAGGAATTTAGAGGAGATAGTCCAGAGCCCGTCACAGGAAATTTGGCTACACTCTTTAGTTACACTTTGTGTGTTGCAATTAGTTTTTAATTCCGCATCATTTGTCATTAGATTAGCCATACACCTATTAACCCCCCTCTAGGTGTATTTTCACATGTATTAAACTACACTACTACAGGCATTCGTCACCACGATATAGATACATCAAACCGATACAAGTCACAACATGTCCACAATATACAAACACACACACGCCAATACAATACACCAGACCGATACAAATACACGTGTCCACACAAATACAATCAGTAAAACAGTTAAACACCCGTCTAAGTGGGCACCCAAATAAAGCGAGAACACTCGCCTATAATTACAGAAAACGTCACGAAATCTCGAACTCCGAAAACTCCAATTTATTCCGTATGCGCGTTCAAATATAATAAATATATAATATATATACGGAGACAGGAGAGAGAGAAATTGAGAGAGAGAATATGAAGGTGGCCGGATGCGGAGATAGGGGACGGAGGGGTCGAGTATCACGTCACGGAGGTGCTTTGACATCGGGGTGAGCTCTATGTCAGCGGAGAGATAAAGAGAGTAAGCAAGAGACAGAGAGGGATAGATTGATAGAGGGAAAGAGAGTAGTAAGAAGAGAGAGTAGAGAATGAGAGAAAGAGAAGGAGAGACAGAGGAGAGAGAGCAGTGAGTGAGAGAAGAGGGAGAGCAGACGAGAGAGAGAGAGAGAGAGAGGAAGCGAGTGTGGGAGAGCGAGAGATAATGAGAGAGGGAAGATAATTGGAGAGAGAAGAAGAATAGTACAGAGAAAAGAATGGAAGAAGAAAAGAGAAGAAAAAAGAAAAGAGAAGAGAAGGAAATAATATAAGGAAGAAAAGAGGGGGAAAGAGTGGTCATGGCCGGTCGATGGCCAGCCATGGGTGGCCAGTCGGGGATAGGGCCACCAACGGCATGGCCTGGGTGGCCGATGACCAAGAGGGGGAAGGAGAATAGTGGTGGCGGAGTTACAAGTGTAATTATAGAGGGTGGATTTGAGGGTGATTGAAGTGGCGTTTCGGAAGCCGAGAAGTCGCTAGAATAGAAGAGTTTGCCGGAGGAGAGGGAATGCCTGAGGTGGTGGTGGTCGTGGTGGTGCACACGATGGTGGAGATGGTGGAGAAGATGATGGTGATGGGTGTAAGTTGGTGGTGGAGATGATGTAATGGTTATGATGGAGAAGGAGACAGTGCTCTGGGGAGTGGTGTGGTGTGGTGTTGGTCGAAGGAGGGGGCGCTTGGGTGGCTCGCCGACGAGGAGGAGGGATGGTGGCTGATTGGGTTGAAGGAAGAAGAAGAAGTGTGAGAGAGAGAGGGAAAAATGAGAGAGAGAAAAGGAGATGAATGTATGTATGTATATATATATAAGTGTTGGGGGTTTGCAAATGAGACCCGCATCTCAGTCATGAGACCCGCGTCTCATGAAATTAGACCTGCATCTTGGCTCAATAAGATCCGCGTCAGGCTGGGACCCGCGTGCGTGAGGGTGACGTTTTGCAAAGGAGAGAGAAAGAGTGGGGGAGTAGATATTTTGGGGGAAATTGAGTAGTGGAGAAAAATTGAGAAAAGAAAAGAAAGAAGAAGAAAAGAACGGGTAGAGGAGAAAGTTTGGAAAAGAGGAAAAAAGAGAAGAAAATTATCTGGAAAAAACTCTGGAATCTTGGAAACCCCGAAAACACCAGAAACCCCGAAAAAATAAAGTAATTCAGAAAGGTCCAAATTTTTTAAAAATAGAGAATATTATTTTAAGGACTATGATAAAATCAGATTCAAGAATTTTAATCTCATATTGAAAATAAAAATCTTGAAATTTATCAGTGATATCGGTTGACACCAAATCCGGCAGTATCTTGATAAATTCAGAAAAATCCCCAAAAATGTGTTTAGATAGAAAATATAATTCTAAAAAATAATGTGAAAGCAATTTCTAAAAATTCAACTCTATTTTGTAAAATAAAAAATTCGAGAATCGATCGGCGGCATTGGTCGATAACGGTTTTGACGATTTTATAATTTAATTTAGAAAAATTTCAAAAAATCATGAAAAATCTAAAATATTGAAAAACAGTATTTGAAGCTGAAGTTGGTTAAATCTGACTATCAAAAAGGTCAAATTGATTAGTATACTAGGATGGTGTCCCCGGTTAAGACTAGGGTCGACTCTGAGTTTAAAAATTCGGATCGATATCAAGCAATAACAAAGGAATCATACAACAAAAACAAATACCGAGCTATAAATAGAAAAAATATGATCGAAGAATCAGAATACGTATCTGAGTACGTATTCTGGGAACGAGTTGTTACAATATTTATAGTAGCTACAACTAACGAAAAGTTGGAAATAATGTAATAAACTTAGCAGTATCAACTATGAAGCATGAACATGTCTGTTTCTTGCATTTGTCTTGAGAGAATAATACAAGGCAAAGAGCCAACTGAATATAACTTTCCATATAATTTGAAATAGTTTGCTCAAAGCAAACCCCGCAGAAAACTAATTGGCTTCAGTTTAAAGAGTTATTTGTATCAAGCAAATCCTTTCTGCTATAATATTCATGTTAATCTCCGTAACAGAGCATCATGGACATAAATCTTAATAATTTGACAACTTGCATCGGGATAGGGGAAACTGATGGAATAAATATGTGTACGTGTTTATAATGGTCAAATGTTATGCAACTGAAACTTCGAATCTCAACAATATTTATGTAATAAATAAAAGTTTAAAATGACTCTACCTAATCCTCTGTGAAGCATGGACACGCATTAGCGCTAGCGTGTCTGTGTCCAGTGAAATCACCTAGAGGGGGGGTTAATAGGTGATAATGCTAATCAATGCACAAATTTAAAATGTTATGATGCAACGATCACCCGAAACAAGACTAGAAGCCGAATACCCCGTGAAGGGCTCTAAACTCCTTCCTCGTGATTCCTCTAGATAAGAGTTTGAGGTGCGTAATGCAATCTTGTTGTATGAGTATTGATCGACAATATAGTAATGAATATAAAGTAAGTAAATAAAGCAAATAAACCAATCGCAAACACTGAGATTTGTTTCGAGGTTCGAGCACCCAGCTCTACGTCCCCGCCTTCACCCAGAAGGATTTAGAACCACTATAACTTTCACAAAGAATTACAACCATAAGGGAGTACCCAACTCCTCAATCACACTCCTCTAGTCCAGAGGTAGTGGAGCCACAAATACAAGAATATCTTGGTGATCAAAAGACCACAAACCCTCTTCTGAAAAATTTTTTCTCTTACAAAAATCCTAGAGAATAATGTGTAGGATTGAAGCTCAAGTTTTGTAAGTGAAAAAGAAAATGAAATTGAAGAGAGTTTTGAACCAAAAACTTCAGTTAAAAGAGAGAATTTTGAGCACAAAAACGGAGAGCAAAAACTTCTTTTGAAAGCCTTTAAACTTGAATTCTTTTGCAAATGATTGTTGTAGTCACCTCAACCCTAATCATCCCTATTTATAGGATAAAGGTAGGGATTAAAGAGTAAACCATCATAATGAATAATTAGGAAAGATTAGACCCAAATCCAGCCCCCAAAATCGTTTAGAGAGAAAAACCACGTTTTAAAACGTGTTTAAAAAACTAGCCGTTTAGGCTGAAATCAAGCTCACGGTCGACCGGCCGGTCGACCGGTTTTCAAAAACTTTTGACCGTTGCCAGCCCACGATTGACCGCCCGGTCGACCGAAACAAACAGAAACATGGGTGCTTTCAGTCGGCCGAAGGTCGGTCGACCGACATGAGGTTCGGTCGACCGCCCGGTCGACCGGGAGACGTGCACACATGCACGCACCCAAACAGTCAGAAACGCGGTCGACCGTTCTGACCTGAAACAGAGCCGGTAGACCGTCCGGTCGACCGTAACAGGCCAAAAACAGATTGTTTGAAAATGGTTTTGAAGATCTTAAAAATTTTCAAAGTAGTTTTGATCAAGACTTGGTATAATATATAAACTAGAGTTTGTAAGTATTAAAATATGTTTTAAAAAAATATTATTTTGTATATAGGAGAAATATCTTTTAGAGAAATCATGTGCAAAAACTTGTGTGTGGGGAATATTGAGCTTCAACACTATACACTATTCTTTAACACACTAAAAAATATAAAAATAGAGAAATGAAGTCTCTGAACCGTGTTGCACCAAGCTAGAGCCTTCTCTTCTATCAAAACGTCCTCTTGCGCCATTTGCCTTTTTAGCATTATAATCCTAGCAATAGCTTAGAAATGGCCATCACAACTAGTCCAAACCTGAAACTCATTCTAAACAACTTATTAGTACTATATAGCTTTTATATGTTTTGTTATTATCAAAACATAAACAAATAGAGAGTGTAACCTCTTGGGCCAACAATCTCCCCCTTTTTGATGATGACAAAACATATAGGCTATAACACAAGATATAAAAGAGAGGTAAAAGCTCCCCCTCAAATAATGCTATATTAAACAAGTATAAAACAATTTATTATGAGAGAATGAGAATTTTTAAATTTTTTTTTGAATAACCATCATAAAACACCAAAAACTATAACACACCAAAACACCACATATTTCTCCCCCTTTTTGTCATACATCAAAAAGGGATATATTAGCAAGAAAACTTTCTTATTCAACAACACAAACATTAAGTTCACCACATATAAAAGAAAATCTATTATAGTTAAGTGGTTTAGTGAAAATATCGGCAAGTTGTAAATCAGAAGAAATATAATCAATCTCAATATCACCTTTCTCAAAATGATCTCTAAGAAAGTGATATCTAATCTCAATGTGCTTGATCTTACTATGTTGATTTGCATTTTTAGTCATATGAATAGTACTAGTATTATCACAAAATATTTTTATATGGTCATAATGCAAATCATAATCAAGGAGAGTATGTTTCATCCAAAGGACTTGTGCACAACAAGCCCCTGCCGCAACATACTCCACCTCAGCGGTTGAGAGGGCTACCGAATTTTGTTTCTTAGAAGACCATGAAACAAGGCAATTACCAAGAAATTGACATGTTCCACTAGTACTCTTCCTATCCACTCTACAACCCACATAGTCGGCATCCAAAAAACTCGTCATTGAGAAATCTCCGATTTTCGGATACCATAGACCCATTCCAATAGTGCCCTTAATATAACGAGTAATGCATTTTACCGCAATTAAATGAGATTCTTTGGGGCACGATTGGAATCTAGCACAAAGACACACACTAAACATAATATCCGGCCTACTAGCCGTTAAATATAACAAACTACCAATCATGCTTCTATACAATTTTATATCAACACACTTACCTTGGTCATCCTTATTAAGCTTGGTGGTGGTGGCCATTGGAATGTTGCAAATTTTTGAGTCTTCAAGCCCAAATTTCTTGATGAGTTCCTTGGAGTACTTGGCTTGACATATGAAAATCCCATCACGCATTTGCTTGATTAGGAATCCAAGAAAATAATTCAATTCACCCATTAATGACATCTCAAATTCACGTTGCATGCATTGTTCAAGCTGCTTGCAAAGTAACTCATTAGTAGAACCAAAAATTATATCATCAACATATATTTGAACTATAAGAATGTCATTATCAACATGTTTAGTAAATAATGTGGTGTCTACTTTGCCTTTAATAAAATCATTTGAAATAAGAAAACTAGAAAGCCTTTCATACCAAGCTCTTGGAGCTTGTTTTAAACCATGCTTTATCAAGTTTGAAAACAAAATTTGGATGTTCATGATCCACAAAACCGGAGGTTGTTCAACATAAACTTCCTCATCAATAAAACCATTTAAAAATGCACTTTTTACCTCCATTTGAAAAAGTTTAAAATTTTTAAAAGATGCATAAGCTAGTGTGATCCGTATGGCTTCAAGCCGTGCTACGGGTGCAAAGGTCTCCTCAAAGTCGATTCCTTCAACTTGAGTGTATCCTTGGGCCACTAACCTAGCCTTATTCCTAATAACATTTCCTAACTCATCCAACTTGTTCCTAAAAATCCACTTAGTACCAATTATTGGTCTATCGTGGGGTCTAGGAACAAGGTGCCAAACTTGGTTGCGCTCAAATTAATTGAGCTCTTCTTGCATAGCTAGCAACCAATATGAGTCACCCTCGGCTTCGAGGATGTTTTTGGGTTCAAAATGAGATATGAATGCAAAATTACCATACAATTCATGGAGTTTGGAGCGAGTAGTTACCCCCTTTGATACATCACCTATGATGAGATCTTTGGGATGATTTGTAGCGTATCTCCAATCTTTAGGAAGTGGTTGAGATTGCTCCACTTCATCCTTTTGAACTTCACCATGGGTTCTTGCTTGTCTTCTTGGATGGGTGAATCTTTCAAGGATATTTTCTCCATGTTCTCACCTAATGAGTCAATCTATACAACATTCTCAACAATAGCATTATATTCTTCAAATTTAACATGCATAGTTTCTTCAATAGTGTGAGATGATTTATTAAACACTCTATATGCTTTGCTAGTACTAGAATAACCAACAAAGATTGCTTCATAAGCCTTAGCATCAAACTTACCCAAATTATCTTTAGTATTCAAAACAAAACACTTGCATCCAAAAACTTTAAAGTATGAAACATTTGGTTTTCTTAAATGATAAATTTCAAAAGATGTTTTGAAAGTATGTTTGCACAAATAAATACGGTTTGATATGTAGCATGCGGTGTTTACGGCCTCAGCCCATAAGTATTGAGAGAGACCATATTCTTTTATCATAGTCCTAGCCATTTCTTGAAGAGTTCTATTCTTCCTTTCAACTACTCCATTTTGTTGTGGAGTTCTAGGACATGACATTTCATGCTTAATTCCCTTTTCATCACAATAAGTCATGAAGAGTTGGTTAACAAACTCACCACCTCTATCACTTCTTATCCTTAAAATCGAAAATCCTTTTTCTTTTTCAACCCTTTTTCGAAAAATCTTAAAAGGAGAAAAAGTTTGATCTTTGTGTTCCAAAAGAAAACCCAAGTGAAACGAGAAAAATTATCAACTAAAACAAAAACATATCTACTTCCATTTAAGTTTTTAGTTTTAGTTGGTCCAAAAAGATCCATGTGAATCAATTCTAATGGCCTAGTTGACATGATATCCTTGATTGGTTTGAAAGAAGACTTGGTTTGTTTCCCAAGTTGGCACGCACCACAAATACGATCTTTTTCAAACTTCAAACAAGGAATACCCTTCACCAATTCCTTAGAATTAATTCTAGTAAGGTGATCAAAAGATGCATGTCCTAATCTTCTATGCCATAACCATGAAATCTCATCAAAAGCATTCAAACATTTAGTAGAACAATCCAAATTAAGCATGTCAATAATATAGACATTATTTTCACGAAATCCGGTAAGAATACAATCATTGGTTTTACAATAAAAAATTTTGCAAGAAGATTCATCAAACACAACTTTGAGACAACGATCACATAGTTGACTTATGCTAAGCAAGTTATGTTTAAGCCCATCAACAAGAACAACATTTTCTATTAAAAGGAGATGCACCAATCTTAATGTTACCTATACCGATGATGGTACCCTTGGAGTCATCTCCGAAGGTGACGGTGCCACCTTCATCGTACCTTGATAGGGTTGTAAAATTGTTAATGTCCCACGTCATATGCCTCGAACAACCACTATCAAGGTACCACCGCTCCTTACGTTTTGGAGCCTTGGTGTGTGCCTACATCAAATAATTTAGGACTTGATTTTGGTACCCATATTTTTTTGGGTCCTAGAGAGTTAGTGTTTCGAACCCACACAAGATTATTTGTCCTATTTATGTGATCATAGCAAAATTTAACCAAATGGCCATTCCGGCCACAATAAGTACATTTATAAATTCTACCATATTTAAAAGCATAATGAGCATGTGGCTTACGAACATGTGAATTGTGAGCATGAGTAGTTTTAACATGAGTGTCATGTGAAGTGTTGGCATGATGAGCATGTGAATTTTTAGTATGAGTTGTTTTATCATTTTTAGCATGTGGAGTGTGTATATGCTTCTTTGAAAATATTTCTTCTAATTTATTAGTGTTAAAAGCACATTCTTTTAGAACATTTCCAAAATCATTAATTTTAGTTTTTAATAAGGATAATTCATTTCATCAATTTTTGAAAATTTAGCTTTACAAGCAACTTTATAAGCATCAAACTCTCTTTTTGTTGAAATAAGATTAGAAGAAAGTTCATCTTTTTCTTTTGAAGAAATTGCAAGTTGATTTTTAAGCATCTCAATTTCCTTTTTCAACTTTGAACACTTTACCTTTTTATCATCAAAACTTTCAGAAAGTTCAACAAAAGCATGTACTAATATTTCTTTACTTATTTCACTTTCATCATCAAGAGGTTGAGTTGTTATCTTGGGTGTGTTTGCCATGAAACACATATTTGTCGTGTTGACTTCATCTTCGGATTCACTTTCCGAATCCCAAGTGGCTTTGTATACCTTCTTTTCAACCGGCCTCTTTTGCTTCAAGGAGGAGGTCGTCTTTTTCTTGAAATCGGGACAATCGGCCATGATGTGTCCGGGTTTCCGACAGTTGTAGCATATGATCCTTTTCTCCTCCTTCCCTTCCCATCGTCTTCTATAGTTGAGCTTATTCTTGCGGTATATTCTCTTTACATTTCTTACAAAGAGAGATAGCTCTTCATCATCTTCTTCATCTTCTTCATCATCATAGTTGGAAGAGGAAGACTTGAAAGCTATTTACTTTTTCTTTTGAGGTACCGCATGTTCTCTAGCCTTCTTCTCCATCTCATGAGTCTTAAGGTTTCCAATAAGACTTATGAGCTCCATCTCGTCCTTGTCATTTAACTCCTTCAAGGTGGTAGCTTTGATTTCCCATGACGAAGGAAGAGCACGAATCACCTTGCGCACCTTTTGGTCATTGCTTATTTCATCGCCTAGAGAAGAAAGAGCATTAGTAATCTTAGTAAACTTGGTAATCATATTATCAATAGATTCATCTTCTGGCATTTTAAAGTTTTCATATTGGAAACGCAATCTATTTTAGCTCTCTTGACTTGTGATGTTCCCTCATGAGTGACCAATAAGTGTTGCCAAATCTCAAAGACGGATTTGCAATGGATAACTCGTGTTAAGTCATCCTCATTCGAAACTAAAAGTAGGGCATTCTGAGCCTTTGAATTAGCTTCATATTCCTTGAAGGTAAGTTTGGACCAAGTGTCCTCCTCACTTTCGGGTCTACTATAAGGCTTGGTCAAGGACTTAGCAATTAGACTACCTAGAGATTGTAGAAAAATAGTCATCCTAACTTTCCATATGGGAAAATTGAGTCCATCAAATTTAGGAGGGGTCTTAATGTTGTCGGCCATCTTTACTAGTGAATGTATGAAGATATGAAACTTGTGATTAGCAAATTTTAGGATCTCTCTAAGGATGTGAAGCCAAAAACTAGAGTCCTAGCTCTGATACCAATTGAAATCACCTAGAGTGGGGGTGAATAGGTGATAATGCTAATCAATGCACAAATTTAAAATGTTATGATGCAACGATCACCCGAAACAAGACTAGAAGCCGAATACCCCGTGAAGGGCTCTGAACTCCTTCCTCGTGATTTCTCTAGATAAGAGTTTGAGGTGCGTAATGCAATCTTGTTGTATGAGTATTGATCGACAATATAGCAATGAATATAAAGCAAGTAAATAAAGCAAATAAACCAATCGCAAACACTGAGATTTGTTTCGAGGTTCGAGCACCCAGCTCTACGTCCCCGCCTTCACCCAGAAGGATTTAGAACCACTATAACTTTCACAAAGAATTACAACCATAGGGGAGTACCCAACTCCTCAATCACACTCCTCTAGTCCAGAGGTAGTGGAGTCACAAATACAAGAATATCTTGGTGATCAAAAGACCACAAACCCCTTTTGAAAAACTTTTTCCCTTACAAAAACTAGAGAATAATGTGTAGGATTGAAGCTCAAGTTTTTGTAAGTGAAAAAGAAAATGAAATTGAAGAGAGTTTTGAACCAAAAACTTCAAAGAGAGAATTTTGAGCACAAAAACTGAGAGCAAAAACTTCTTTTGAAAGCCTTTAAACTTGAATTCTTTTGCAAATAATTGTTGTAGTCACATCAACCCTAATCATCCCTATTTATAGGATAAAGGTAGGGATTAATGAGTAAACCATTATAATGAATAATTAGGAAAGATTAGACCCAAATCCAGCCCCCAAAATCGTTTAGAGAGAAAAATCACGTTTTAAAACGTGTTTAAAAACTAGCCGTTTAGGCTGAAATCAAGCTCACGGTCGACCTGCCGGTCGACCGGTTTTCAAAAACTTTTGACCGTTGCCAGCCCACGGTCAACCGCCCGGTCGACCGAAACAAACAGAAACATGAGTGCTTTTAGTCGGCCGAAGGTCGGTCGACCGACATGGGGTTTGGTCGACCGCCCGGTCGACCAGAAGACATGCACACATGCACGCACCCAAACAGTCAGAAACGCGGTCGACCGCCCGGTCGACCGTTCTGACCTGAAACAGAGCCGGTCGACCGTCCGGTCGACCACAACAGGCCAAAAACAGATTGTTTGAAAATGGTTTTGAAGATCTTAAAAATTTTCAAAGTAGTTTTGATCAAGACTTGGTATAATATATAAACTAGAGTTTGTAAGTATTAAAATATGTTTTTAAAAAAATATTATTTTGTATATAGGAGAAATATCTTTTAGAGAAATCATGTGCAAAAACTTGTGTGTGGGGAATATTGAGCTTCAACACTATACACTATTCTTTAACACACTAAAAAATATAAAAACAGAGAAATGAAGTCTCTGAGCCGTGTTGAACCAAGCTAGAGCCTTCTCTTCTATCAAAATGTCCTCTTGCGCCATTTGCCTTTTTAGCATCATAATCCTAGCAATAGCTTAGAAATGGCCATCACAACTAGTCCAAACCTGAAACTCATTCTAAACAACTTATTAGTACCATATAGCTTCTATGTGTTTTGTTATCATTAAAACATAAACAAATAGAGAGTGTAACCTCTTGGGCCAACAAGCACATGTCAGACACGGCACATGTCAAGCATGGTCCAACTCTAAATGCAGAAAAATCAGGCTTGGACACGGACCGGAGACACTTCACGTCGGGTCCAAGCTGAAAAAGAAAAGGAGTCACGTAACCCACCCACGCCTCTCCGCCCTTTAATCTTTCCTCTCTTCCCAATACCTTTATCCCCCGCCCCCGATAGCAGCAACCAACAACCGCCTCCCTCTCTTCTCTTACAATGATGACGAAGAAGCCAAAGAGGAAGATGACAATGTAGACAGTGACGAAGATGACGATGAAGATGAAAATTGATGCAGGCAAAAAATTCTCCTACTGCTACAGAGCACTCCCTAGCTGCTATAGTGAAGAAGGAGTTGAAGAAAGAGATGTCCAGTTAGTTAATTTTATTGGAAGTTATCGGGTATGAATCAGGTTGCGGTTAAACTCAGGAAAAAACCCATTAAGCTGACCTAAACCCTCTAAGGGAGATTCCTTTCCAAGTAAGAAAGAGTATAAACTAGGGGTGTAAATGGTACCCGCTTACCCATTAACCCGACCCGAAATTATAGCTTAATTTTGGATTTGGATCTGAAAAGTAGGATCCAAATCAGTACCAAGTCGGGTTCAGATCACTGTATTATAATCTGATCCTATATCGGGTCGGATTCGGATATAATAGATAGCCAACCCGCTAACCTGAAACCCGACTCAAATGTAAATAAAGGCAAGAGTTTCTAAGAATCCCAATTCCAACCCTAATCTCTCAGCCTATTTTTCTAATTGAAGTTGCAGCCGCCCCTTCATCCTCTTCCCTCTCCCAAAAATTTTCCAAATCTCTTCATCTTCTTTATTTTTTGGAAAAAGAGAAAATTAAGATCTCATAACTACCATACTTAGCTAGATCTAAAAGCTCTTCAAAGATGAAAAGGCATAAGGTACTTAATTATCATATCTTATTCTATGCATTTCATTCTATTTCTATTTTCTACACTTTTCCTCTCTGAATTCTGGAGAACTGTAAGTCTTCTCTCTGTGTGTGTGTGTGTGTGTTCCTAATTTTTTCCTTTGATCTCAACAGTAAGGATCATTTTTTCGATCTCAACAAAAATCATTTGTTGTCGCAGCGACAACAGGTACTAAATTTTATTTTTATGTTTTTTGATTAAATATTTCCTGTATGCATCTATCCCTAGCCTAGCATCAAGATTGATCTCATTATTCTCTTGAATAAACTGTGGCTTAAATAATTAAATTTCTTGCTAAAGGTTGATTTGTTGTTCTCTTGGACTGTGATTTGAATTTCTTACTTAAGTTGCGATTTTTTGACTTTTTTCCGGATGATATGTAGTAGTTTATTAAACATAAACTCCTAACAACTGATCAGAGACTTAATTTCTTGCAAAAAAAATTTATTTTTTCCTCTCTTTGATTGTGAATTTAGTTTCTTGTTTAAGTTCTCATGTTTATAACTTTCTCTTTAGATCATATATAGTATTTTTTTGAATCATGTACTAGAAAATAATTATGAGATATGTATCTAAAGACTTTTAGAATAAAGAAAAGAATTAGAAAAGTCTTTTATAAGAAAAATAAATTTATTTAATTCTTTTAGAAGAAAGAAAAAATAATAAATCTTGTAATTAAGCTAAAACTTTCTTTATTTAGAACTAATTTACTGAACCATTTTGCACATTATTCATTAGTTCACGTGTTTATTCTTATTTTTGTTTCATAATTTTATCCTATCTAATGACTTAATATTTTTTAAAATAATATTGTTGAAGATAATGTAAATAAATTCATATTATTGATATTTTGTATATCCTTGTTTGTTTGTTTGTTTCAGCATGTCTGAAAGTATTGTTGATGATGAAAAAAAATATTAATGAACAACAAAAGACTCTCCAAAATCTACAAAAAGGAAGCTTAGGTCTCTTGTATGGAATGATTTTACAAAACAGGAAAGAGATGAAAATTGGGGAGCAATATATGATTATTGTAAAAAGGTTTTGATAGGACAATCTAAGAATGGAACCACTCATTTAAAGAATCATTTAAATTCTTGTTCTAGCTAGAAGGGAACCATAAAAAGAAGCGGTGGTGTTGGACAAATGCTTCTGAAATCTGGTGAAATAAAGCTTGATGGAAGTACTGATATCGAATGTTTTAAATTTAGTCAAGAATTTAGCCGTGAGGAACTTGCTCACATGATTATATTACATGAGTACCCTTTTTTCAATTGTTTGTCAACTTGGTGTTAAAGCTTTTGCTCCGAGTCTTAATCCAAAACTTAAGTTTATGTGTCACACTACAATTAAAGAAGATTGCATGATGATTTTTGAAAAAGAAAAGAGTAAGTTGTATAATGAATTTGATAAACTTCGATGTCGAGTTAGTCTCACTTCTGATATGTGGAGTTCTAATAGAAATATGGGATATTTATGCAAAATATGTCACTATATCAATAACAATTGGAAGCTTCAGAAAAGAATAATTAGTTTTGCATGTTGAGGCACCACACACTGGGAATACTATTATAAAAGTCATCTTAGAAAAATTGTATGATGAGAATTTTGATCGAAAGCTATTTAGTATAGTATTGGATAATTGCAGCACAAATGATGTGGTTGTACGGGAGCTTCAGAAAATCTTTTCTACTAAGGGTTCTATTCTTTTCAATGTTGATCTTTTCCATGTTAGGTGTCGTACTTATATTCTAAACCTAATTGTTCAGGATGGATTAAAAGAATTAACTGCTATAGCATCCAAGGTGCTGTTGGCCCAAAGGCCTATCACTCTAGTTTTGATGATGATCAACTCATGTAGTTATAGTACTAATGATCTTGTGTTTAATTAGTCTCAAATTTATGATCAAGATCTTAGTTGGTGTTTAGCTTC
Organism: Agave tequilana; assembly: GCA_038442645.1. Taxonomy (NCBI): domain Eukaryota; kingdom Viridiplantae; phylum Streptophyta; class Magnoliopsida; order Asparagales; family Asparagaceae; genus Agave; species Agave tequilana. Next base: position 47,617 of record JAVJIF010004668.1, on the reverse strand, counting down.
AATAAAGGATTTAAAGTCAAGTTTTGGAGCTAGCACGGTTTGATTCAAGAGCCTATGCATCAAGACCACATCAAGTACTCAAGATGAGTCTAGCTCGTTGGATCATGTTTGGACCAAGTCAAGAAGGAGAAGAAGACTTCAGGTGAAGACCTTCTTGATCAAGACTTGTGTCTAGGTTTGTTTTTATAAGATTTTATTTTTAGATAAAATGTAAAGGATAGAATAGTTGGTGGATTGCTCAAGTATACCATATACACACACACACACACACTCTTGATTTAGATGAGTTTTCACAAAAGAGTTTTTATTTTAGAAAAATACCGTTTTGATTTTTGGACTTCATATATATATGTGTGTGTGTGTGTGTGTGTGTGTGTGTGTGTGTTTTAACCAAAAACATTTTAGTGCAAATTGTCAAAAACATATATATTTCATCATGTATGTGTAGTGGATCATATCCATATACTCTATGCTTTAAAAGTGTTTAATATCTTGTTTTGTATTTGGAGAAGTTTTTGGAAAAATCTATTTTGGAAAAATACAGATTTTATTTTAAATCAAAATTTCTAAGTTACAAAAATAGTTCAATATGTTTGTAACATGTCTTGATTTTACTCAAACATGTTTGTTTATCAAAGTTTAATACTGAACCTATTTTTGTAGATTTTTAAAAATTTTATGGGATTTTATCAAAGTCAAAAAGACAAGTTTTCAATCCCTAAATAGACCTGTCCTAGCTTCTGCCGGTCGACCGGACCGGTCGACCGAGCTAGGAGTCGGTCGACCGAGTCGGTCGACCGACGTGCACAGACGTGCACGCCAGTTCTGGCTAGAGGGCCGGTCGACCACCAGAGAGCTTCTGCTCTCTGGAAAGCCCCGGTCGACCGGGCCGGTCGACTGGCAGAGAGCTCTGCTCTCTGTTACATGCCATGGTCGACCGGGCCGGTCGACCGAGGCTCCAACGGTCAGATTTTTGACCGTTGGCGGTCGACCGGGCCGGTCGACCGACAGCCGTCTGGGCTGTAAATTTGCCCCAACGGCTAGTTTTTCTAGCCTATAAAAAGGGGGGCTTATTGATTAGTATCCAATATTGCATATTTTACATCATAACTCCCATGCATATTACAAATAAATATGTGATTTTTACTCCTCTTCTCTACATATTTGCAGGTACACACTTAAAGAGATAGCCAATTAATTACTTAATTAGCAATAATTAAGTAATTAATTAAAGATTAGAGATAAAGCCAAATTCAAATCCAGATCCAGAGAGATCCGCGCAACAAACGAAGATTCCAGATAATCCACGTGGCTAACTAACTAACAAGAAGATCTCACCTGAAAATCTGGGCTCAACGGCCAGATCTTGCCGCGATCCGCGGCAAGGGCGCGGCAATCCTAGGGCCGTTGAGCCCCGGATTTTGTGGCAACAAACTAGGCTCTCGAAGGTCTCTCCCATGCTATAAATACTGGACCTTCACCTGCGAGCAAAAACAGAATGGAGAAGAGAGGAGATTAGTTTAGTATTGTAATTTTCATGTATTTTTCTCTTTAGTTTTGTTCTTTAGATCCCTCTTCTTCTTCCCTAGAATTCAATGTAAAAGAGAGTGATTGTGAGGGAGAGAGCTTGTGTAATCAAGAGTGACACTTGAAGCAACAAGGATTGATCCATCCTCCTTCCTCTACTTGAAGCTTGGTTCTAGTTTATGTGCTTTCTTTACATGCTTTCTTTATTGCTTTCTTTAATTCTTGCAATTTACTTCAAGCTTTGTTTTAGTTCTTTAATGGCTTGTAGCTAATTTTCCTTCCATGTACTAGTTTACCACTAGCTTAGCTTTCTTCACTAACTCATGGGTGATTGCTTTTGTTCATCTTGCAAGTTGTATGATCTTCTCTTCTCCGATGGTTAAACCACCATCTTGCAAGTGAGAAAGTAATTAGGTCAACACGTGAGACGAATCCTACGCTAATGGAGTGACAACATTAGGCAAGCATTCGCTATCAAGGAGTCTAGTAAGTCTTGGCAAGCTAGCAAGGTAAGCTAGTCATGGATTGCTTTCTTTAAGTTTTCTTTCTTTTTCTTGTGAATACCACATCCACTTCTTGATTTCTTTTCCCGATTTTTTCACCATGAACATATCCATCTTTTCTTTAGTTTGTTTTTCTTTTGATTCATTATTTTTATTAGCATAGAAGAATTATCGTTTGTTCACTTCACTACCACACGTTAAAGCTTCCATCGCGAGCTTTCCCTGAGAATCGACTCGGTATAGCCCTATGCTATAGCGGAGATAAGAAAGGGTACATCAAATACATTTGCTTCATAATAAACACACCTTTCTCGTCTAATCACTTATATGGACTGTTTTGAACAAATTTTCAAGTGAGTTTTTGCACCAGTTTTTCCTACTCTTTTAAGAGGTTTCTCCACTTGTTTAAGAGTCAAATACTTCCATTCAAAAGGAGAGTTTTATCAAGAGTTTTTCAAAGTGATTTCTTGTGTTTTCCTCCACGCATTCCATCCTAGTTTTCTCACACAAATACTTGAGCTATCCATTGCTATATCTAAGGGATCTTTGTTGTGAGAGGATTTTAGGTGATCAAAGTGTTGTGATCACCAAAGTTCTACTTTGTACTTTGAGGAGGCGGACTTGCGGGTTCGCAGTGTTTTGAGTTCTTGTGTGAACTCTTTGTAGAGGTGCGGCCTCGGCTAGCTAGTGGGCTTGCGGTGTGTTCTTGCGGGAACGAGTGAAGGGACTAGAGAGTCCAAGGAGTTCAAGTGTGAACTCAACTTGTAGGTGTTGCGGCACCGAGTGATCCGGTGAGATCGGTTTATAGTGAAAATCCTTCAAGTGTTGAAGGCGGGGACGTAGAGCAAGTGTGCTTGAACCTCGAAACAAATCTCCCGTGTTTGTGATTGCTCACTCTATCTCTTACTTGTCTTTATATCTTGCATGCTCATATTGTCTTTACTTTATATGCTTGATATATTGTGTGCTTATTGTTATATGCTTGGGGATTGTTTGCTAACACTTGTATTCAACCAAGAGAGCCAACGCGGCACCTCAACTCTTATTTAGAGGAATCTTGAGGAGTTAGTCCAGAGCCCTTCACGGGGAATTCGGTTACACTCTTGTGTTATACTTGGTGTATAGTTTAAGAAGCTTTAGTTTGCATTAATAAGTTTTTAATTCCGCATTAATTGACCATTAGATTAGCTAGTCACCTATTCACCCCCCTCTAGGTGATTACAGGTGCGTGAAACTGTAAAGTATGTGAAAGGTTCTCAGGCTAGACTGGAAAAATTTCCGAAGGTTACAAAACAAGTGCATGCATCAAAATATCATTAATTGATTATTGCCCTACGAGGTGGAATTCAACTTATCTAATGCTTGAAAGAGCTTATAGTTTAAAAGATGCAATTTCACGCCTTGCCGAATTGGATAACAAGTTCAAACATGCACCATCCATTGAGGAATGGGAAAATGTTGAAGTTATTTTGGAATGTTGGAGGTATTTTATGATGTGACTGAAAATTTTAAGGTAGCAAGTATCCTATTGCAAATATCTATTTTAATGATATTTGTACCATATATTTTGCTTTGAAGGAGTGGTTGCACAACCCATATCCATTTCTTGTTTTCATGGCTAAAAAATGATTGAAAATTTTGAAAAATATTGAAAAAATAACCAACAATGTTTTGGCAATTGCGTCTATTTTGAATCCTTACTACAAAATGAAGTCAGTTGATTACTTTTTCAATTTGATATATGGGGCGTGTTTGTTTCGCCGCAAAACGCAAGTCGTAAAACTTCTTTTCCATTTTCCGTTGTTTGTTTCGCTGAAAAATAAGTTGCAAAATGCAACACTTCTTTTCCCACTTGCAGTTGCTACAGTTAAATTTGTGGTCATGTAAATCTCACTTTTACACTCATATTTTCCCACTTGCAGTTGCTACAGTTAATTTTGTGGTCATGTAACTCTCACTTGTAGTACACTTACAGTTCAAAACTGTTACTTGATAATCAATATATAATTTAATATTATTAAATATTTAATATTTTAAATAGTGTTCAATTTCTTATTTAATTATTTAATTATTTTTTATTTTTTATCTTTAATTTTTTATTGTTTTTAATATTGTTTTAATATTTAATATTTTACTATTTTAATTTAATATTTTTATTTAATATTTTATTTAATACTTATTCTATTTTTTATTATTTATTTAGAGTTAATATTTTATTAATATAACAATATTATACTTTAATATAATTACTATATATTTAATTATTTATTTTCTAATATAAAAACTTACTTTATTAATTTCATAATATATTTCATTATTATATAATATTTTATTATGTTAATATTGTAACAATAATTTAGTATAATACTATAATGATGATTTATTATTAAATTACAATTATATTTTATTTTGTTAATTTTATATTTCTATAATTTACAATAATATTATAATAAAATTTATATTATAATAATTTTCAAGTACTTTTAATGTTATAATATTATAACTATATTTTATCATTGTTGTAAGATTTTTTAATATTTATATTTTATTAGTATTCTTAAAATTTTATTAATGTTCTTTAGATTTTCTTAAAATTTTATATTATTTATTTATTTAATATTTTAGTAATATTTTACTATTATATAAATATTTTATTAATATTATTGTTATAAATAAAATATTAAGATTATTAATTTTTTTATCTTAAATTTATTAATACAATTTAATTTGCAATAGTAGATTTAATTTAATAGTATTTATAATATTTAAATCACTGCTACAGTTAATTTTGTGGTCAACTTTTCCACTTACACTTTTACATTACCACCAAATACCGTAAAACACAATATACTTTACCATTTACACTTTCACTTTATCAACCAAACACCGTAAAACACAATATACTTTTCCATTTACACTTCACTTTATCAACCAAACACCTTAAAACACAATATATTTTCTCTGCTACAGTTCACTTTTTCTATTCTCATTTTACGACTTACGACTTGCGACGTTTTGCAACGAAACAAACAGGCCCATGATGCTGAATTTGAATGTGAGCTGAAAATAAATGGTATCCGAAATGTTTTGAGAAGTGTCTACAATGAATATGGTGTTCATCATTCTCAAGACAATCAAGGGACTTCTTGTTTTGACATTGGTGGTGGTTCTGGTATTGGGATTCAGATTGTAGGCGTTTCTAAGGGATTTACAAGCAAAAGGTTGGCATCTGCAAGTTTGACTCTTGAAATAATTATTGAAGAAAGCTCATCTATTGTTGTACTGAAATTTGAGTTGGATAAATATCTAGAAGAACCAGTTCACCTTTTCAAAAAAGGTGAAAATGACAGTTTTGATATTTTGGAGTGGTGAAAGGTTAATGCAGGTAAATATTGTAACGCCCCGATCCCGGCGATACGGGGACGTCACTGCAACGTATATACGTAAGTCCGAATTACCTTCCCGTATATACGCTAAGCATCAGTACAGACAAGAATCAGAGTACGGAAGCAAATGGTGCATTATACATTCCAACACATATATCCAATTACAGAATTATCACCAGATGTGATTACAATATTACAATAATATTATATCACTGATGTGCAAATGCGGGAATACAAGAGATATACAATATATATGAACAGTATAAAAGGAAGCTCACATACACGTATACAAGGAAAGTACAAGCATAAATAGAAAAAGGGCACTCACGAGTTTGCTAGGGAAAAACTCGAGAGGCACAGAGGGGTCTGGAAGGATGGAACTCTGAAAGGCCTGCTGGGGATCCACGCTACCGCTGCGCTACTCTGAACACACGCTCCTAGCTCCAAGACCTGGACGTGAGAATCCAGGGAGTCAAATAATACTCCCCAGGCGAGTGTAGAAGCAAAACCAAGTGGTGAAGCAGGGTAAGCACAATAATGCATATATCAAGTAGGAAATACTCAGGAGGCAGATAGGATAGAGCAGGTAAGAATAGACATGACATGAGAATCATAAAACAGGAATTCCGAATGAAACCAATCCGAGCTACCAGGTAGTTATAACATAATACTCATAAAACATGAAATCCGATATAAAGTCCGGGAAAGCAAATACGGTAAGGCACAGCACAAATTCATAGCTATTTAAGATGTAGGCTTTGGTATGCGTCCCATTCCACATACCTCTACTTACAACTTAAAGAGCCGGTTATTATGACACTTTATTATTACTCGTCTTACCCATATATCTAGGTATGTGGCTCGGTGTACAGCCAACTCACATACATCCATATATAAGAAAGTCGAGGTTGTTATTGGAAATCAGCGGTTGTATCGACGAACTATGTTTACAGTGGGTCCCGTACATACCCGGGACCACGGCCAATGATTGTTCCGTTGCATGGAAACGGAAGCCAGCCGCAAGGCTCAACATGAGGGACTTATGTATGCCCTATAATAACATGAATAAGGGAGCCAGCTCTCCCCTCGGTCCCCTGGAGTACCACAGGTCAGACCGGATATAGTGCACAATACCTAATGCCACTGTAAACACGAACACATATCGATATCCGCATGTTTCCCCCGACCCAATACAAGTTGGTACTTTTTAGGGTTTAATAGTTTAATTATCACTTTACGGGAAAAACAGGAAATAAACATGATCAGGAATCAGGAGTACACAATTACATATAGTCAAGTCACTGCATGTAAAGCAGGAAAACAAGTCACTGATCATGATACAGGATAATAAGGTAAAGTTCCCGTAAAGGTGATAATCACAAGTCAAGTATATCATGCTGGGTATAAAGTGATAGCATGATAGGGTGATGATATATAACAAGTAACCAAACATATAAGAGATTGATAATAATCAGGTGGTAAGTTATGTCAAGAGATTGATAATAGTCTGAGTAAGTCAGGTCATACCAAGAGGGTCTAGCCAAATAGTAGTATGTCAGGTGGTCAGGTGATAACACTCTAGATGTCAGGTGATATACATGTGTTAAAGGAAACATGCAACTAACAAGTCTGAAGTAGTAGTAGGGCAAGTGTAAACATAACAGTAATCCAAAGTCCAACGACCACGAAGGGTCGGCCACGCATGGTATAAGCAATAAAAGACATAGCACATGAAATAAAATACATGAAAGCTAAAGCGAGAACATGCGCATAATCAATGAAATAAGAAGTAAGAGGGTAGCGAGTGAGAACACTCGCCTGCATCACCGAAAAGCCGAAAGGTCCGAAATCCACGAAATCCGGGGCACGCCATAAAATATGATATATAAATATGTAGAGTGAAGAGGAGAGAGAAAGAGAGAAGGGAAGTGAAGATGGTGTTTGTCAAGTGACAAGTCAAGTAATACCAATAGATGAGGTAAGTCTAGAGGGTAAGGTCCATGTTCAAGAAAGGAATCAACTATAACAGATAGGCAAAGTTAGTCGACTAGAATGGATGAGTAGTCGACTAATAGTGGACTCAAGTCGACTAACAGTCTGGTTAGTCGACTAAAACTGGGTTCCAGAGAGTTGGATTTCTGATTCAGGAAGAGTTAGTCGACTAGGATAGAAGGAGTAGTCGACTAACAGTGATCTCAAGTCGACTAACAGATACGTTAAGTCGACTAATGCTGAGTAACAGAAGGTTGGGTTTTGATTCAGGAAAAGTTAGTCGACTGGATGAATTGAGTAGTCGACTAACAGACATGACAAGTCGACTAACAGTTATGTTAAGTCGACTAAATCTGTGATACAGAGAGTTGATGTTTTGGCTCAGGAAAAGTTAGTCGACTAGATGAAATGGGTAGTCGACTAATAGTGATTTCTAGAGAGAGAAAATGTAGAGAGAGAAAGGGATATCCTAGAGAGAGAAAATGGGGATTTTTAGAGAGAGTCTATTTAGAGAGAGAAAGTGAGATTTTAGAGAGAGAAAGAGATGATGAGAGAGAGAGAATCAGGAGAGAGAGAGAGAGTGTGCGGTTGAGAGAGAGAGAGAGCTAGAGTGAGAAAGAGAGGAGAGAGAAAGAGAGAGGAGAGAGAAACAGTGAGAGAGAGAGAGAACAAGAGAGAGAGAAAGTGAAGAGGAGAGAGAAAGTGAAGAGAGAGAAAGAGAGAAATCTAGAGAGGGTAGAGAGAGAAACCCTAGAGAGAGAAAGTGGGAATTTTTAGAGAGAGAAAGTAGAGAGAGAAAGAATTAGAGAGAGAAAGAGAAAGAGAGAGAGATGAGAGAGAGAGGGAGATGAGAGAGAAGAGAGAGAGAGAAGAGAGAGAGAGAGAGAGAGTGCGGAACAGGGCAGGGGGCAGCAGCCCCCTGCACAGGCCCAGGGGCTTCCAGCCCCTGGCCGGGAACGGCCGCCGGCCGCCGGCGAAGCGCCGGCGGCGCGCCGGCGCTGGGGTGGCCACGGCCACCCCAGAGGAGAGACAGGGAGGGGGCAGCAGCCCCCTCCCTCCAACAGGCCACGGCCAGGGCTGCTGCCCTGGCCGGGCCAGACTCTGGCCGCGGCAGCGCGGCCAGAGGACAGAGGGGGAAAGGGGACGGGGGCCCGCCGGCCCTCGGTGGCCGGCGCAGGCCAGGGGTGGCCGCCGGCCACCCAACAGTGAGGGAGAGAGAGGAAAAGAAAAAGAAAGGAAAAGGGAAAAGAAAAGAAGAAGAAAAATAAGAAAAAAAAGGGAAAGGAAGGGAAGGGGCTCGCCGGGGTCGTTGGGCGGCGGCGGAGCTTGGCCGGAGATGGCGGCGTTGATGGTGGTGGTGCCGGATCTCGCGGGAAGAGGAGAGAGAGATGGGGGAAATTGAGGAGTGGAGAAGAAGGAGGAGGAGATAGAGAGAGAGGATTGAGGGAGAGATTAGGAGTTGAAGGGAGAGAGAGAGAGAATTTGGGGGAAGAAGAAGGAAGAGGAGGAGGTGCGGCTGTCGTTGGCGCCAGGGAGAAGAAGGAGAAAAGAAAAGAAAAAAGAAAAGAAAAAGAAAAAAGGGAAAAGATAAAGGGAAGGAAGAAAGAAAAATAAAGAAAAAGAAAAAGAAAAGAAAAAGAAAAGGAGAAAGGATTGATGGGAGATGGTGAGGTGAGAGATTTTGTTGATGAGGTGGAGAAAATGGAAGTGTGTGGAAGTTGGTGGAAAAAGGAAGGAAAGAAAGGAAAAGAAAGAAAGAAAGATTAAAGAAAATAATAATATAATAATAAGGTTGAAAAATCGACTGTCTCCGAAAAATCCCCAAAAATACCCGGAGGTAGAAAACGTCATCCTGAGGAATAACATGAAATCGGTTTTCAGAAATAAAATCTCATTTTCAAATTAAAAATCCGGAAGTCAACCGCCGATACCGGTCTACACCGGGTCGGCCGGATTTTGATAAATTCTGAAAATCTCAGAAAATGTATTAAAGAATAAAATATGATTTTAAGAAGTAAAGTGAAAGCAAAATTCAGAAATTCAATTCCGATTGTAAACTAAAAATCCTGGAATCAGTTAACTACCGACTCCGTTGGAGTTTTCATAAAATCATAAAATCCTCAGAAAAAGAATGTAGGTAAGAAATATTATTCTAAGAAATAATGTCTAAAGGACCATTATGAAATTCCTAACTGTTTGTGAAATAAAAAATACTGGAATCAGTCTTCTACCGACTCCGGCGGAATATCCATAAATTCGTAAAATCTTCAGAAAAAGGATTTAGGTAGGAAATATTACTCTAAGAAGAATCGTCTAAAGACTCTTCGAGAAATTCCAAGTGGTTTGTGAATTAAAAATCCGGGAAGCGGTCAGCGACACTGGCCGACACCGGTTTTGAAGAAATTCATTTTAATTCCAGAAAAATCTAGAAAATCATAGAAAATATATAATAATGGAAATGATATTTAAAACTAAAATCGGTTAAATCGGAATAGTAAAAAGACCAAATCGAGTAATATTCTAGGATCGGGCCTTCGTTCAGACTAGGGCTGACTCCGAATCCACGAATCCAAATCCAAGACAAAACAGTCATAAAAGGAATTCATAATACAGAATAAATACAGGAAACAAATCGAAAAAATACGATCGGAAAATCTGAATACGCAACTAAGTACGTATTCCGGGAACGGGGTATTACAAATATCCCGTACTTTTTATGATGGCTCGAGATATTCTGACAATTCCTATTTCAACCGTTGCTTCAGAATCCGCATTTAGTACTGTGGTAGAGTAATTAGTATACATCGAAGTTCTTTGAAATCATTTACTGCACAAGGCTTAATTTGCACTCATGACTGGATAAGAAATAAAATGATAGGTAAGATTTGTGTTTTCCAATTTTCTTTATTTATTTGCCAAGTCAAGTACTATTTAATGTTTTTTGAGTTTCATTTTATTTATTTGCTCACTCATTTTGTCTATATCTATTAACAGATTCACAATTAATAGAAGAAGTCCTTCCACAATTTTTAGGGCAATTTCTTTGGATTCTAAGTTTGATAGAGGTGGAGCAATGGATGAGAATGATGATTCAAGTATCTACTCTCAAATTGGTGAATTATTCTAGTTCAAGCTTTTTCTTTTTCATTTTCGGCAGCATATTTGAGTTTGTTCATGATTTTCATATTCTTACAGATTGAAACTTTGGTTGGTTGGATAAAACTAAAATTACAAAGTGAAAAAGGTAAAACAAAAACAAAAAATGCACAATTAAATCATTTATTTCAGTATTAATATTTGATTTATTTGTTTGTATATGTTCCTGGTCTTTTCTACTTGTGCAAAGATTTTGTGTGTTTTATATGTTCAGAATTTTTTCTGATTTATGATAAGCTATCTTCACAGCTAATAAAGAAAGAATTCAGCAATAAGCTTATCTTTTCGGAAGTAAACGTAAAACAAGAAAGAAAATGCAATTAAATTATTTATTTGAGAATTAATATTGATTTATTTTATTAGTACATGTTCCTTTAGTCTTTTCTAATTGTGCAAAGATTTTTTTGTTTTTTTACATGTGCAGGTTTCTTCAGATCTGCCAAAAGCACCTAGCATCTATCAAAGAAAATCTTAGTAGCAAGCCATATCTTTCACTAGCTTATAGGATTTTGTTTATCTTTTTTTCCTTCTTCTTAGGAAGAATATCTTGTGTAGAGAAACATGTGTGAGCAATTAGAGTCATTAGGCTTTATCTAAAAGTAATTGTTTTGTGGTTTCAAATTTTGTTGCTGGATCAAAGAAATTGCGATAATGTTGTGTTTGTAAGACAATATATGTTTTATTACTCCAAGTTTATAGGTTGATATTTGAGTTTTATAAATTATTAACATACAAGTATATTGATGAATTGTAACAGATTGTGTAGTTTGTGAACACTGTGAAGGCTACATCTTACAGCTACAATGTCCTATAGGAATTTCAAATTTTTGTTTTAGTTATTGGCAAATTTTATAAGTTTATATGTCTAAGCTATTTCATTTAGAGAAAAAAAAAAAAACGAAACTTGAATCTGAACACGGCTTTCATAATGGGTATGTGTCGGATTCGGATCCTACTCTATTATCGGGTTCAGATTCGAATTTGGGTGTACTGTACTAGGGGGCAATTCAGACCCGACCCGCCAGACCCGACCCGACCCGACCCAGAGTAAGTGGGTATGGGTTTGAGCTATACGGGTTTGGGTCGTAATCGGGTCGACCCACCAGTCCCGATTAATAAATGGGTCGGGTCGACCCAAACCCACCAAACCCGCTAAGACCCGCTAAGACCCATTTACCTTTTTATATTTTTGATCCAGAGATTTTTTTTTGGGAATCATTTATCATTTCCGCTCAGGGACTTCATAATTTAGCTCTCCATCCTTTCTTCATCAAAATCCAATACACCATACACATTGCACAATCTTCTATGAAAAACCTAAAGCCCCTTAATTTTAACTACATTCTCATAAATAAACAAAATTATATTGCATAAACAATCCCTGAGTTTGTCTCAATCCCACTAATACTTTCACCTTTATTTCAGAGAATAAGAAGCATTGCATTTGATATACATGATTTTATGATTTTTAACTTATTGAAACCAACATTATGCCACTGTCATCTACTTATAGAATGTAAGAACAAGGTTCCTACAAAACATTTACCGCTAACGGGTCGACCCGACCCGGCCGACCCATTTAGTAAATGGGTCAAATGGGTCGGGTCGGGTCGACCCACATAATACTGGGTCGGGTTTGGGTTTGAATTTTTGACCCATATAAATAAATGGGTCGGGTCGACCCGACCCGATTATGAGTCGACCCATTTAAGACCCGACCCAATTAGACCCGACCCGACCAATTGCCACCCCTATACTGTACCCTATCGGGTTCAGATCGGGCTTTAGCTAAACCCGAGCAGAACCCGACCGGTTTACCTCCCTGGAAGAGTGACTGAGCTCACTCTCTCTTTTTCAGCTTTGATGATTTCTAATTCACCCCAAATTAGAGAGAGTGCTCTATAATTCATTCCCAAAGTATCTCAAACCCGAGTTATCTCTTTCTTGATTGCAAGTTCTTCTTGATCTCTTTGTGGGTTCAGGTCGACATGGCTCCCAAGAACAGACATCAGCACATTCCGATGATAGTCAGGGTTGCGGCAGCATCAAAGATGAAGACGAAGTGATGGAGACGAGAAAAAGGTTGGGATTTTGATCTCTTTTCACTGCAGTTAAAAGGAAGACGAAGAAGAGCTCAGTTTGTGGCTCTATCTCCTATCTTTGGGTTAGATCTTGATCTCTTACTTGCAAGTTTGATTTTAGGGTTCTTAGTGAACTATCATTTTGATTTCTTTCGCCGCGTTCGTGACGAGGGCTTTTTTGTCAGCTCGCATTTTCTTTATCAAAAGGAAAGAAAAGAAAGAAAAGAGAGCGACAGTGAGAAGCAGAAAATTGTATGAAAGAGGAGAAGATGATAATAAGAGAATCTCTATTTCATCTTTGAGAGTTGTACAAAGATCAGAGATGGCTAGTTCATCTTCGAGAGTTCCACAAAGACCAGAGATGGCTAGTTCATCTTCGAGAGTTCTACAGAGACCAGATGGCTGATGATGGCCAAGTACAAGAAACACTTGAAAACAGTAACAAAGAATATCTTGAGCAATGTTGTCCAAAGGGCCCAAGACTTTTGATCATACCTCTGAACTGATCTTGAGAAAGAGAAGGAATCAATGTCCTGGGCAGTTCCTCATGAACTTTTTGGTTCATTTACAAAAAAAGTGATGGAAAATCCTCTAACTTTGGCTAGTGGGGAGGTATGAAATTTAATGCATTTAATTACATTGATTCTTGAAATATTCTTCGATGCTTTTGATTACAATGTTTTCTAAATTCTGATTAGTGGGAAATGAAGAGTTCTTGAAATGTTCTTTGATACTTTTGATTACAATGATTAATTGACTTGTTTCTTGACAAGTTTATATTTTTATCAAATGATGTGTTCTGAATTTAAAGTTGTGTTGTTTTTCTTGAGGGAAACTAATATCTATTGTTTCAATTGATTTCTTGATCGAAGTTGTTAGGAATTAGGATCAGTCCATCTTGGGTGAAAACATTAATTGATTTCTTTCATGGAAAATGATATCAGTCATATAGCCACATTGTATGCAAAAATTACTTTCAAGATGTGTTAAGACTGCTCTTGATTTGTTTTTCTTGGAGGTTTGCAATTGCAGAGTGATATTCCTTATCTCCTCCGCCATTGGAGGTAACATAGAATTATCATCAGTAATGCGAGATAGATAATTGACCACCTCCAATCCAACGAATCACCTTCAAACCAAATCGAAGAGAAAGGCAACGAGGACAGGACCTCTTTCAACCCAAGCCACACCCCATGTATCTCAGCTTCAAAAATAGAGTGAATGGGTACTGCCATGGCTTTAGTGATCAGACAGCGACCTCCCATTCTCGCACCACAAAACTAGATACTCCAATGCTTCCTTGCCAATGCACCATCAACATTAACGTTAGGCCAACCCACAAATGGCTTTTCTCAAACAGACCTCTGCACCTCCCTTGTATTTTGCTGCTCAACAAGCACTACATGTCCACCTGTCTCCAATATCTCTCTTGCAAGCCTTAGTGCTTTATCAATAATGCCAGAAGAGTTATCCTCATGTTCAAATACTAAACCATTACGCATCTTCCAGATTAGACAATCTGTAATCACCATTAGCGTTGTCTTTATTTCATATCAGATACCCTTGTAAACCCCTTACCTCTCAAGATCAGCCACCAATCCTCCATAGTCAATATTTACTTTACATGAAACTTTTTCTACATGTTAAATCTACTGTTTCAGCAAGAAAGAAGAATTTGTATACACATAGACAGCATATAGTATCTGAATAATCTCAGTTTTTAAGAATTTTATTTTTCCCCATCAAGTGCCAGTGCCTTGTTCTTGTTTCATAGTCATTTGTTTCATTTCAGACCTATGATGAGTTGTTTCTTAAAGAATGGAGGCAGTGCTCAGGCAAAAGCACATGCCCACTGACCTGGCAAGTTCTTGCCATTGACAACGACATTCCAAACCGATTCGCACAGAGGATTATTTCTAAATGATGCCGCAGCCACCAAACTAGTATATGAGCTGTCAACAACGGCTCCATTGATTCTCCTGTATCTGCAGAGCAGCGCAATGCGCTTTACTTCCAAATGGATGACCTCTCTCCTTCCACAAACAAAAGATTTTTAGCATTACAAGACCTGCAGATCTTTTTAAGGAATAATAAAAGCTTTTAACGAGCATTTGTTAGGCGAAACTTGATGATATCATTGAGAATTTGCTCAACACTCTTTCGGTCACTGGCCAAGATGATGACTTTGAAATCAACCAGTATCAAACTTTCGGTCTTGCCTCCCACTGAGAAGAATTTGAAGCTCATTCGTAATCACCCTCAAGACATCCCTCTACTCGTCTAACTCCGAGTGCTGATACCCTATGGACACGAGGGTCAACTCCTGGATTTTGTTCCTTATCGCAACGTGAATCAAACAGAAGATTGATAGGTGAACATAATGCGACTGAATCTCTTTTAGTGAATTTATATTAAGGAAATCTAAACTTCAAGATGTATATGCTTGAAGCCATTTTCAAACTATACATAAATCATGAGAACAATGAGAAGGTAGTAAACGAAAACACAATTGCTGTGTTATTAGAGATGATAAAAAAGATACGTTTTACTAGAACGAGTATTGGTTACCCTTGATTTGCTAGTGAAATACAGGAGGGCAACACTGGAGTTTGTGAAGATGAAATGAGTGAATTGCTTGCTGTAAATATAACACGAAGCGATTCGTAGAGTAATAAGAAAAATTCTTTTTCAATTTTTTTACTCAATTATTATAGATAATTGTGTGAATTTGAAGGAAATTAGCGAGGAAGAATATCTAAATGGGACAATAATAATACTTTCAATTGGTGGTAGTTCGGATACACAGACAAAAGCTAATAGAATAATCGAGGGGTTTATAATGAGTTTTTTTTTTGAGTAAAAAATTATGATGATATTGGATGATGATTCTGATGAGTGAATTAGAGGAACCAGTCACCTTCTTCGTAGAAGGTGTCTAGTTGCAGCCAAACTCCTCTAGAGATCTACTGATGCATATTAAATTATAAAATGCCTTCATTGCTCAGGTACAAGCAGGTGGCAGTGTTAGGCTAACACCAACGTCAATTGGAAAGGAAAAGGGAATCTTAATTTGATGCAAATGATGATAAAATAAGAAACAAAGTAAAGGGCATTTTACAGACTTCTATAATTTAATATCTATCAGTAGATCTCTAGAGGAGTGTGGCTGCAACTTGATACCTTCTGTGAAGAAGGTGAATGGCTCCTCTAGATTACTCAATTATCATCCATTCTCATCGTAATCCTCTGAATTATTCTATTATCATTGTAATCCTCTAGATTATTCTGTTAGCCTTTGTTTGTGCATCCGAACTACCACCAACTGAAAATTATCTTATTGTCCCATTCAGAGATTTTTCCTTGCTGAATTCCTTCAAATTCACCCGATGATCTACAATTATTGCGTAAAGAATTGAAAGAAATTTTCCTTATTACTCTGCGAATCGCTTGGCCTTATGATTTACAACAAGCAAGTCACTCTTTTCATCTCCATAATCTCGTTCCAGTAGAACACCTCCTTTTGTCATCTTAAGTAGTGCAGCGACTGCGTTTTCATTTACTTCTTGTGATTTATGCATAGTTAAAAAATGGCTTCAATTATGTAAATCTTGAGGTCTAAATTTTCTTGTTGTACATTCATAAAAAAGAGGGTAAATCGCATCATATTCACCTATCAATCTCCTGTTTGATTCACGATGCGATATGGAGCAGCTGCATTCTCTCGTGTCGATAGGGTATCAGCACTCGAAAGTTTGACGAGTAGGATGACTTGAGGCTGATTCTCAATAAGCTTTAGATTCCTTTCAGTGAGAGGCAAAACTGAAGGTGCTGTTACAAAATATTGGTTGATTTCAAAGTCATCGCCATGGACTAACTTGAATTGGGCATTGTATTGACCATTCTCCTCCCTAGTGTTAGGTATGCTGATAAATGGCCCATACTTTGCCAATGTTCAAACAACTTTTTTCAGAAAGCAAATTGTTGCTTGGTAGAAATCATTAGAGGGAACAGCTCTCTCAGATTTAAAGTGTAAACCTTTGTTAAATATTTGTAGATCAAATGATGAATTTGAGGAAGTGAGGCAGGAGTACTCTAATTCAACAATCATGAGCTTTGATAATGGTGGTAATTTGGTTACAGGGACAGTGCAACACCCAATTATTCATGTATGTATATATATATTTTTTACTCTTTCTCATTTTCATGTTTCATTGAGATATATAGAATCTGGTCGCTGTTCTCACTGTTGTCGGTATTTTTATAAGCACTACAAGTTATTTGAAATCGAAATATGAAATTTCTTCTTTTACATCCATCCACAAAGGATATGACAGTGTGTACTTATCAAATTGTTGGATAGCTGTAAAAGTTTCCATTAGTTCGTTTTCTCAGTGGCTATGCTGAAATTGAAGTGTAAAAGCATTTGTTTGGCATCTCCTCATGCTAGAATGACTCCACTTCTTTATCCCATGGTAATCAAATTAAACTATAAGTTATAAGCATACACACTCCCAAGCAGGTAAGTATAATACAGAGCATAGTTACAAATCTGTATCCCCCAATTTGATAAAATTTCAATTTTCTGTCTCTCCTTATCAGATTTCCAGTGGCAGGCTCTGATTAGCTCCTTCGCATCCTCATACATGCCTGTAAAAACCATGATTTTGTGTTTCTTTCCTTCCAGATGTACCAAACAGCAGCTGCTAGAACTGATCTTGCCATGATAGAAGCTTTCCTCTTTTTCCTGAAAATGTTTTTCAGTAAAAGAGCTTCCTCATGGACACTCTGCATAAACTCCATATGTAAGCGGGGAATGGGTGGTCAAATATTAAGCAAGTGATGCTTTCAGCAGCTTTTGCTTGCACAAAAGACATGTATCAGATTGTGCCACTCCCAGGTTTAGCAGAAAGCCCTATGTCAGTAACTTTGAATGGAGGGCTCTGAGAAGGCACAAGGCCATTTTAGAGCTATGATTGTGATGCCAAACCATCCTATACTGCTCAAATTTGGATTCTAACGTTCAAGGTCCTAGGCAGAGGAGAAAGTGAAGCTACAGAATCAAAGACCAGGCTGGCTGTAAACAATCATCCCTCATCTCCCTGCAATCCAAATGAACAAGCTGCTGACAGTCCATGAGTGAACTTGTGGTGGAATCTCAATCCCACTCAACCTGTCCGGTTGCTTCTCATTCTGTATCCAAGTATCATACAACAGTGAGGCACTGGTGGAGACCCGGGGGAGGGGGCCCCGCCGGAAAAAACCCTAGGCCGCCCCCCTTTCTCTCAGAAAATCATGATTCCCATCTCCTCTCATTCTTTGAATTAGATCTTTTCACGAAAAGAATCCATCAAAGACATTAGCGAGTGGATATTGCTCTCCGAGTGTTCGTCAAAGGTCCTGAGAGAGACTTCCTCCAATGATGGCCCTCAAACACAAGCAAGCAATGTGGCGGGCTGCAGCATAGGCAGATGTCTCTTTTCCATTTGGTTTCGTTTCTTATGTAAGTCTCCAGCTGCCGCACAGGCAGAGATCTTTTTGCCATTCGTTTCTTATGTAGTCTTGGTCTTTTATACTTTGTCCTGCCCAAAGTACATTATGTTTGGTTGCAAGTGAGCGGAAGTAAGGAAATGGGGAAGTATAATTGCTCACTTTCCTATCCATCCAAATACCGGAAAAGGAAAATAAGAAAACCTCTTTTCCTTTTCTCTTTTCTCTTTTACACAACAATTTCCTCATTTCCAGAGTGTTACAGTTAATTTTGTGGTCATGTAAATCTCATTTTAATAAGTTGTAGTACAAAACAGTTAATTTTTTGATCATGTAAATCTCACTTGTATTTAATTACAGTCCATTTTTTATTTTTCTTAATTAATTTTTATTTTAATAATATTTTGCGGTCAACTTTGTGGTCAATTTTTCCACTTCTACTTTCACATAACTATCCAAACACTGGAAAAGACAAAACATTTTTCAAATCACACTTCCCAACAACATCCAAACACCGAAAAACTTACTAACTAATTCCCAAGTTCCAAAGGGAACTATTATCACTTCCTCACTTCTTCACTTCCTTACTTCCACCCTTAACCAAACAGGCCCCAATATGGCATACAAAATGCAACTCTGGAAACAAGAATTAATTTATTTGCTCATAATAGAGGGAATGACGAAGTCATGTGTAATAAAATCTAGAATTAGTGTTGAATTCTGGATTGCCATTACTTTCAAATCTAATGCTGCCTTGTTCATATCTCTTGTAATGGCAAAATTTGAGTACCTTGCAGCTTGATGTTTTGAGCCTTGAGACTTAAATTTTGTACAACTGTAGGGGTGTGGCATAGTTTGGTTTATAGGAATGATGGACAGTTGGGTAATTAAAGGGGCGAATGGACAAAAAAAAAAAAAAATCAATTAGAAATGAACTTTTGCTTTAGTGTTTTTGCTTTTCTGAATCTAAAAGGAAGATAGCTTGGAGTCTTATCAGACTAGAACTTCAACGTGTTTAAAGTTTTACCTTAACTTTGAGCTTACTTAGAATTGCCTAATTTAAGTTAGAAGCTTACACTTACGTCAACTTTGAGCTACTTCGGATTACCTAATTTGAGTTAGAAGTCCAGTTTTATGTCATTAAATCCTGAACATTTTGTTCTCGAATTTTTTTGATGCATACATATAGGGTTCGATGTGTTCTCTGCTTCTTTTTTTTTATTGATCTTTCTTTAGATTATAAAATTCTGGTGATTCTGTTCTTTTAATGTTCTGTTTACATGGTTCCTAGTGATACTTGGAATTGATAGAAAACTTGCATTGAGTGTTTTTGTTTTTTTCTCTGAGAGGGTGATTAAGGCATAAGAGTGTGATTCTTATTTTGAAGAGAAAATAATTTAACCTGTCAATTTTTTGGAATGTAATTGAATTACAAAATTGGGGAAGGGTCTAGTCTCTGAGACCCACACGAGGTTCATTGGCACCTAGGGGGCGCCGTCAGCACCGACTTGTTATTTTGTGCACCCCCTCTTTGAAATCTTGGCTTTGCCACTGCTGACAAACATTATGGGAAAGGAACCCAGTGACACACCAAGCTGCTCAACAATTTCTGATTTGTGCTTACAGCCTTTACTAAAGAAAACATTACTTTTATGCTTGTTAATAACTAGCCCTATATAGAGATGCAACTTCTCCTATAAACCATCAAGCTCTTTAGCAGATTCTTTTCTTCCATGTGACAGAATACATGCATATCATTAGCAAAGAGAAATGTGTGACATATTTATTCTATCCCCTCTCTTTAAAGGCTTGATTTCCTTAGCTGCAAGTTCCAAGTCCATGCTCAGAGACTAGTAACTCATGAGATTGACAAATAAACCAGTGGGTGATCCATTGAGCAAGATAGAAAAGGTGGGAGTTGGAAGACATTCCTTGACCCAGTTGATCCATTTATTCGTGAAGCCCATACAATGCATCATATAATAACACAAATTCCTGTTTATTGTGTCAAAAGCTTCCTGAAGATCCAACTTTAAGAGACAATCTACTTCACATAGGATTATTGAAATCCCTGACTAGTTCATGGGAAAGCAATGATGCACTTCTGATTCTTCTTTCTTGCAAAAATGCGTTTTGATTTGATGAGATCAATTCACCTGTAACTTTTTTGCAGCTTGATAGTAATCACCTTTGAAATATTTTATAGAGTAAGGTACAACAAGAAGTGGGTCTGAAGTCACTCAAGCTTGATGCATTTGGTGTTGGAAATAGTGGGTAGCAACCTTGACAAACTCTCCTGATCTCACAAGAATTTGCAACTCTTAATAATATTTAATAAAGGGGAGAGAAAGATAGTGCAAGTAATTGTACTTCTCGGATGAGAAAGACTCGCATATATAGAGTGCTGAAGTGTTGCAACCTTTGCTGAAAGGCAGTTGCAAAGTTGTTTCAAAGGATGCTACTTTTCGGCCAATAATTACTGTTGCTAACTACGGCTAGTACAAAGAATCAATATGTAACTGTTTTACTTGCTATTCTGTTAGCCCAGAGACCCATTACTCTAATTTTAATGATGATTAACTCATGTAGTTATAGTTTACTAATAATCTTATGATATTTAGTTTCAGATATTTGATCAAGATTTTAGTACGTGTTTGGCTTCAACAAGGAGTTTTAGAGCTAACATATGGTGATTTAAGAGCTCGCGCATCAATATCGCATCTAGCACTCGGTTGGAGTCAAACTCGTTGGATCGCATTTGGATTGAGTCGGCTTGGAGACGGAGTTCTACAAGAAGACCTCGTTTGTTAGTTTAAGATTGTTTAGATTTTGTGTAAAGATAGATAGTGTAGATATGCTCAAGGTCACACACACACATAAGTTTTAAAGTTTATTGGTTTTGGTTTTCGGTTTAACCGGTTTTAGATTTCATGTCAAAAACATAGATAGATATCTTTATATGTATATTGGATTCTATCCATATACAATATGCTTCAAAGTTGTTTCAATATCATATTTTTGTATTTATATAAGTTTTAGAGAAAACGGTTTTCCATTTCAGAAATCCAAGTTTGGAAAATACCGATTTTGGTTTAAAGCCTAATTTCAATATCACAAAAATGGTTCAAATAGTTTGTAATATGTGTTGAATTTTAGTCACATATATTTTTATTTTAAAGATCTTATAAGAATTTATTTTTGGATTTAATTGAAGGTAAAAGACAAGTTTTTAATCCCTTAAATAGAGTAACCTGGCCTTCTGCCGGTCGACCGGACAGTCGACCGAGGCAGAAGTCGGTCGACCGGTCCGGTCGACCGATGTTCCCAAACGTGCACAGGCCAATAGGCTGAAGGGCCGGTCGACCGCCAGAGAGCATCTGCTCTCTGGATCTGGCTCCGGTCGACCGGCAGAGAGCCTCTGCTCTCTGTTTCCAGGCCTCGATCGACCGGGCGGTCAACCGGAGGCACAACGGTCATAAAAATGACCGTTGGCCCGTTGACCGAGCGATCGACCGGAAGGGCATTTCTGCTCTTTCCTGACTGCCAATGGGCAGAATTTTGGAGGGTTATAAATAGCCCCCTCCTTTGCTGATTTCACCAAGAATTTGAAGAGCAATTTTCCCAATCTTTACAAATGTTTAACAACAAGTTTTTAAAAGAGTTTTTGTGCCAAAAGATTTTATCTTTTTTTATTTTTAAAGGGTTGAAAAAATTAAAGAAAAAGAGAGTCTTTGGGAATTGGTTTTGATCTTCATTTATATTTCTAGAGTTTTTCCTAAGAGTTTTTCTTTGTGATTTGTTTTCCACACACTTTATTTTCTCACACTTGAGCTACTATCTATCCTATCTATTAGGATCTTATTTTTGGTGAGAAAATTGGTTTGTGGTTTAGTGAGACCACCAAGAGTTATAAATCTTCTTTGTATTTGTGTTATCCCTCTAGTGAGAGGTGATTGTGGAAGTTGTGTTGGTATCCCTCTAAGTGTAGAGGTGATTGAGGTTGTTGTTTGCCTTTGTGCCTATCCCTCTAGTGTGAGGTGATTGTGATTGTTTGGCTAAGTGTCCATCCCTCTAAGTGTAGAGGTGATTGTTGTTGTGCCTTGCCTCTACTGTAGAGGTTGTGTTTGTTGGAGAGAGAAGTTGTGTACTCCAAAGTTGTATTACCCAAATCCTTAGTGGAGGTTCCCTGTGTGGGAAGTCCTGTGTGGACGATATAGTAGAAATACTTCTGTGTGAAGGCGGGGACGTAGAGCTGGGTGCTCGAACATCGAAACATATCTCGGTGTTTGCGATTGATCCACTATCTCTAAACTCTCTCTCTCTCTTTTTATACCTTGCATTGATTCATTTTGCTCATATCATATATACTTGGTATTGTTTGTGTGCCTCACTTGTGTTGAACTAAGAGAGCTTCATATAGTACCTCAACTCTTATTTAGGGGGTGTTTGGTTAGTTGCAAAATGGTTGCAAAATGTAAAAAGTTTGCAACTTTTCACTTGTTTGTTTCCATTTGCAAAATGCAAAAACTTTTTCCACTTACAGTTGCTACAGTTAAATTTGTGGTCATTTAATTCTCACTTTTACACTCATATTTTCTCACTTGCAGTTGCTACAGTTAAATTTGTGGTCATTTAATTCTCACTTTTACACTCATATTTTCTCACTTGCAGTTGCTACAGTTAATTTTGTGGTCATGTAACTCTCACTTGTAGTACACCAATTCAAAACAGTTACTTGATAATCAATATATAATTTAATATTTTTAAATTTAATATTTTAAATAGTGTTCAATTTCTTATTTAATTATTTAATTATTTTATATTTTTAATCTTTAATTTTTTATTGTTTTAATATTGTTTTAATATTTAATATTTTACTATTTTAATTTACTATTTTTATTTAATATTTTATTATTTTATTAATACTTATTCCATTTTTTATTATTTTATTTAGAGTAAATATTTTATTAATATAACAATATTATACTTTAATATAAAATTACTATATATTTAGTTATTTAATTTTTAATATAAAAATTACTTTATTAATATCATAATATTTTTATTATTATATTAATATTTTATTATGTTAATATTGTAATAATAATTCAGTATAATAATACTATAATGATAATTTATTATTAATTATAATTATATTTTACTTTGTTAATTTTATATTTCTATAATATTACAATAATATTATAATAAAATTTATACTATAATAATTTTCAAGTATTTTTAATATTATTACTATATTTTATTTTTTTAACATTTTTTAATATTTATATTTTATTAGTATTCTTAAAATTTTATTAATGTTCTTTAGATTTTCTTAAAATTTTATATTATTTATTTAATTAATATTTTAGTAATATTTTACTATTTATACTAATATTTATTAATATTATTATTATAATAAAATATTAAGATTATTAATTTTTTATCTCAAATTTATTAATACAATTTAATTTGCAATATTAGATTTAATTTAATAGTATTTATAATATTTAAATCACTGCTACAGTTAATTTTGTGGTCAACTTTTCCACTTTCACTTTTACATTACCAACCAACACCCGTAAAACACACAATAACTTTACCATTTACACTTTCACTTTACCAACCAAACACCGTAAAACACAATATACTTTTCCATTTACACATCACTTTATCAACCAAACACCGTAAAACACAATATATTTTCACTGCTACAGTTCACTTTTTCCATTCTCATTTTACAACTTACGACTTGCGACGTTTTGCAACGAACCAAACAGGCCCTTAGAGGAATTTAGAGGAGATAGTTCAGAACCCTTCATCAGGAATTCGGCTACACTCTTTGGTTACACTAAGTGTGTTGCAATTAGTTTTTAATTCCGCATTATTTGTCATTAGATTAACCGTACACCTATTCACCCCCCTCTAGGTGTACTTTCAATTAGTATCAGAGCCTACGCTCCTGATGTTAGATTTAACCACCTAGGAGTGAGATCTTAGTTTGCTAATCTAGATTTGCATTTGCACACTTATTTGTTTACACACACTCATGGACTTCATGAACCCTCCCATGTATGATACTTCCAACATTGATGTTTGAAAAATTAAGATGTCCATGTACCTAAAAACCTTAGGAATACATGTTTTCCTTGAAATACACCTAGAGGGGGGGGGGGTGAATAGGTGTAATTGCTAATCTAATGATCTTTTTAAATTTTACTTAAGTGAGGATGCAACGATCTCTCAAAACACGACTAAGAGCCGAATACCCCTTGCGAGGTCTGAACTCCTTCCTCCCAATTCCCCTTAAATGGGTTAGAGGTGCGCAATGCAACCGTGTTGTATTGAGGTGTGATCGAACAATTCCAAGTATGAAATGCTATGATGAAATGCACACAAGTATTGTAGCAAGAAATATTGAAGGCAAGTTAAGTAAACAAGTAAGGATAGCACAAATAAGAGTTAGTTCACAAGCAACAAATTGGAAGTAATTTAAAGCAAGAAAATAAGCAAGAGGAACGCCAAGCCAATCGCAAACAAAGTGATTTGTTTCGAGGTTCGAGCCCGTAGCTCTAGTCCCCGCCTTCACCTCCGTGAAGGGTTTCCACTATCCCCGTAGGATCCCGTACAAGAAAGGCCTCCAAAGACCTCAAGCCCGTAGCTTCACCTTACAAAGAAGTTCCCCTTAGGAACTTGTCTCCACAAGAACAAAAGATTACAAATTTGTGATCTCAACTAGACCACAACACTCTTTCTCTTTTACAAACACTCTCACACTTTTACAACTTCACCTATAGAGAGAATATGAAATTTTGGCACTATGAAGTGTGGTGAGAAAAGCTTCAGTTGTAGAGTGATATTAGAGATCAAACAACAACTGAAAAACCAAATTGAAAGAATGGAAATGAAAGCTTTAAACTATTTTTCTCTTTCTCTTGAAAACAATGAAAACTTGTAATTTTTTCTTGGTAAATAACTAAGGCCTATTCTCCACTATTTATAGGGAGAGAATAGGTTAAAACCCTGATTTTTCCTGCTAAAATCTTCTGCAAAAGCACCCCAACAACTCCTAAAAACTCTGTTAAAGAGAAACCCAAAAACAGTTTTTCAGAAATGCCCAAAGAGGAAAGAGCCGTTGGGCTTGTTGCAGGCTTACCGGTCGACTGCCGGTCGACCGGGTCTCTGCTGGCAAAAGAGCCGTTAGGCTCCGGTCGACTGCCAGTCGACCGATCTCACAGAAGGAAACACAGTTTCCTTCTATCGGTCGACTGGGCCAGTCGACCGAAAATACAGAGAGCAGATCACCAAAAATCAGTCGACCGATATTTAGGGTCGGTCGACCGGCAGACATGCACAGCCTCGTGCATGTCTGGCCACAGCAGCCGGTCGACTGATATTTAGGGTCGGTCGACCGGTCTGCCTGGAAAACAGTTTTCTGGGCAGATTTTGAGTTAGAAAAATTTGTAAAAATTCCTTTAAAAATCTTAAGCTAAGTGTTATGCTGAAAATAGTTTATATACATGTATTTAAACAAGTTTTGAAGATATAAGGCTTTGGGTACATGTATGTATTAAACTAAGGCATAAACTTAGAAACACCATTTTCAAAAACATAGACATATTCAAAACACATGTGTGTGCAAATCCTAGAGCCAAAATTTACATATTCTATCTTTAACAAAAACTACACTTACAAGCTTCTAGGTCTTCAAGACTTCAACATGGGCAATCTTCACTTGATCTTCAATATTGCACTTTGAGCCCAATTTGACTTGTCTTGAATCCAATAGCTTGTATTTGAGTCCAAGATCTTTGTATATGAGTGAGAGTACTTCTAGTATGATAATAAACCTGAAACACACTTAAACAACAAATAATATTAGTACCAATAACTAATATGTTTTGTAATCATCAAAATACACTAAACATGGGTTGATTGTAACCTTGGGCCAACAATCTCCCCTTTTTGATGATGACAAAACATATGAGTTATTAAACAAATAAAGAGGAAAAGCTTGAAAAGCTCCCCCTTAAACAATGCTATATATTTAACATGAATATGAGAAACTATGTAAGCATACAAAAATCATGTTTTAAAACAAAATCATCACCATAAATAAGAAACTCAAACATGAACCAAATATTAAAACAACTAAAAACAACTTAGTATTTCTCCAAACTCATACATTTTTCTCCCCCTTTTTGTCATACATCAAAAAGGGTTAAAACAAAAAAAAAAATTTAACACATATTAAAAACCAAAACAAAACAAACGAAGATACTTTAAGTATCAATTTTACAAACATTTAATTCACCACAAATAAAAGAAAATCTTGCATAATCCAAAGGTTTTGTGAAAATATCCGCAAGTTGAAAATCGGTAGAAACAAAATCGATATCAATGTCACCTTTTTCAAAGTGATCTCTAAGAAAATGATATCTAATGTCTATATGTTTGGTTTTACTATGTTGATTAGCATTTTTGGTCATGTGAATAGCACTAGTATTATCACAATAAATCTTAACATGATCAAAATGCAAATCAAAATCGAGAAGAGTATGTTGCATCCAAAGAACTTGTGCACAACAAGCTCCGGCCGCTACATACTCCGCCTCGGCGGTTGAAAGGGCTACACTATTTTGCTTTTTGGAAGACCAAGATACAAGACAATTGCCCAAGAATTGGCAAGTGCCACTTGTGCTCTTCCTATCTACCCTACAACCGGCATAGTCGGCATCCGAATAACTAGTCATGGTAAATTGGTTAGTTTTCGGGTACCATAAACCTAAATCAATTGTGCCCTTAAGATACCTAATTATGCGTTTTACCGCAATTAAGTGTGATTCCTTAGGACAAGATTGAAAACGTGCACATAAACATACGGAAAACATTATATCCGGCCTACTAGCAGTAAGATAAAGTAAACTACCAATCATGCTACGAAATAATTTGATGTCTACTTCCTTACCTTGTTCATCCTTGTCAAGTTTTGTAGTGGTTGCCATGGGAGTCTTTGCTACTTTGGATCCTTCAAGCCCGAACCTCTTGATAAGTTCTTTGGTGTACTTGGCTTGGTTGATGAATGTCCCATCACTACGTTGCTTGATTTGAAGTCCAAGGAAGAAATTGAGCTCCCCCATCATAGACATCTCAAATTCCTTTTTCATGCATGATTCAAAATTCTTGCAAAGAGAAACATTAGTAGATCCAAAAATAATGTCATCAACATAAATCTGAACTATGAGGATATCTTGATCTACATGTTTGGTAAATAATGTTTTATCTACTTTTCCTTTCTTAAATTATTTGAAAGCAAAAATGAAGACAATCTTTCATACCAAGCCCTAGGGCTTGTTTCAAACCATATAATGCTTTATCTAATTTATAAACATAATTAGGGTGTGTAGGATCAACAAACCCGGGGGTTGTTCAACATACACCTCCTCATCAATATAACCATTAAGAAAAGCACTTTTTACATCCATTTGAAATAACTTAAAATCTTTAAATGAGGCATATGCTAAGGTCATCCGTATGGCTTCGAGCCGTGCTACGGGTGCAAAGGTTTCTTCAAAATCGATCCCTTCGATTTGAGTGTAACCTTGGGCAACTAACCTAGCCTTGTTTCTAACTACATTACCCGATTCATCCAACTTGTTCTTAAAGATCCATTTAGTGCCAATAGTAGGTCTATCTTGGGGCCTAGGAACAAGGTGCCAAACTTGGTTGCGCTCAAATTGATTGAGCTCCTCTTGCATGGCAAGCAACCAATATGAATCGGCCTCGGCCTCGAGGACATTTTTAGGTTCTATGTGTGAAATAAAAGCAAAATTACCACAAAAATCTTGAATCTTAGAGCGAGTGGTTACCCCTTTTGATACTTCACCTATGACGAGGTCCTTGGGATGATGAGGATTGAATCTCCAATCCTTTGGTAGTGGTTGAGAGGGCTCCTCTTCATTTGCTTGATGTTCATTTCCTTGAGCCTCTTCCACTTTGGCTTCACTTCCATCACCATCCTTTGGCTTGTCTCCCATGGTAGAAGCATCCTCTAAGGTCACTTTCTCCAAGCCTTCATCTAAAGCATCAATTTCTACACAATTCTTAACAAACTTGTTAGATTCCTCAAATTTAACATGAATAGATTCCTCAATAGTCAAAGTTGACCTATTGAAGACTCTATAAGCCTTACTAGTATTTGAGTAACCTACAAAAATAGCCTCATATGATCTAGCATCAATTTTCCCAAATTAATATTTGTATTTAAAACAAAACATTTGCAACCAAACACTTTGAAATAAGAAACATTAGGTTTTCTAGAAAAATACATCTCATAAGAAGTCTTAGTAGTATTTTTACATAGGAAAACACGATTTGCAATGTAACATGAAGTATGAACGGCCTCGGCCCACAAATAATGTGGTAGACCATATTCATTTAACATAGTCCTAGCCATCTCTTGCAAAGTACGATTTTTCCGCTCAACTACTCCATTTTGTTGTGGAGTTCTAGGACAAGAAAGTTCATGTTTTATTCCATGTTCCTCACAAAAAGCGGTAAAGGGAAGGTTAATGAACTCACCTCCTCTATCACTTCTTATTTTAATTATTGAGGAGTCATTTTCCTTTTCAACTCTTTTCTTAAAGGCTTGAAAATATGAAAAGGTTTGACTTTTATGTTCAAGAAAATAAACCCAAGTAAAACGCGAAAAATCATCTACTAAAACATAAGCAAATCTACTCCCACTTAAACTTTTGGTTTGTGTTGGGCCGAATAAATCCATGTGGATTAGCTCTAATGGACGTGATGACATGATATCCTTAATTGATTTGAATGAGGACTTAGTTTGTTTCCCAAATTGACATGCGTCACAAACTCGGTCCTTTTCAAAGTTCAATGAAGAATACCCTTCACCATTTCCTTAGAGTTAAGCCTAGAAATATGGTCAAATGAAACGTGGCCTAATCTCCTATGCCACAACCAAGAGTCGTCATCGAGGGCTTTTAAACATGTTATATTGCAAGACATATTTAACATATCAATCATATAAACATTGCTTTCACGAAAACCGGAAAATACACAAACATTAGAAGTTCTATCAATCACTTTACAAGAAACATTATCAAAAACAACATCAAAACCTTTATCACAAAGTTGACTAACACTCAAGAGATTATGCTTGAGGCCATCAACTAAAACAACATTTTCAATTAAAGGAGAGGTGCCAAGTTTTACATTACCAATACCGATGATTTTACCCTTGGCGTCATCTCCGAAGGTGACGGTGCCACCCTCATGATATCTTGATAGGGTTGCAAAGTTGTTGATGTCCCAAGTCATGTGCCTTGAGCAACCGCTATCAAGATACCATAAACCTCTACGTCTTTGAGCTTTGGAGAGTACCTACATCATTTAAAACAATGGTTGACTTTGGTACCCAAACTTTCTTGGGTCCTTGAAAGTTAGTGTTACGAACCCAAACATTATGAGATGATGCACTTAGTCTATCATAGCAAAAATTAGCTAAGTGTCCTTTCCGTCCACAATGTGAACATGAGTACACTTTCCTATACATAAATGCATGGTGTGTATGTGAAGTGTGAGCAAGCTTTGGGGGTTTACCATGTTGTTTAGGTTGTGTAGCATGAACATGAACATGAGCATGATGAACATTTTTCTTGGGAGCTTGTTTCTTAGGAAACATATTCTCCATCTTCTTTTTATCAAACTCACTACACTTTTTCAAAACAACATCTAATGAGTCTAATCTTTCCTTAAGCATGGCAATCTCATTAGAATCTACAAATGGGGTCTTTCCTTTACAAGCAATCTTATATTTTTCAAAATCATTTTTAGTGGAAACTAAAGAAGAATGTAAATCATTATTTTCTTTAGAAAGATTTACAATTTGAATATTAAGAGATTCATTATCCTTTTTCATTTTTAAATATTTCTTCTTTAAGAAATCATAATTGCTAGAAAGTTCCATAAAAGCTTCTCCTAGCTCATCCATGGATAAATCATCATCAAGAAGAGTTGAGGGGGATACCTTGCTTGTGCTCTCATTTGCCATGAAGCACATGTTGGCGGTGTCGATCTCCTCCTCGGATTCACTTTCGTCATCCCATGTTGCTTTCATAGCCTTCTTCTTGTATGGCTTCTTGGATGAAGATGGCTTCACTTGGTCCGGACACTCCGCTACTATGTGTCCCGGCTTTTGGCAATTAAAGCAAGTGATCTTCCTTTCTTCCTTGCCTCCTTGCCATCTCCTCCTTCCTTGGAACTTTGCCTTGTTGTACATCCTCCGGACATTTTTGACTAGAAGTGAGAGCTCCTCGTCATCTTCTTCTTCGTCATCTTCGTCGGAGTAGGTAGCATGACTTTTGAAGGCAATGGTCTTCTTTTGGTAGGTGCCATGTCCTCTCTTGCCTTTCTCTCCATCTCATGGGTCTTCAAGTTACCAATGAGTCCAATGAGCTCAATCTCATCTTTGTCATTGAGTTCCTTCAATGTTGTAGCTTTCACTTCCCATGATGGAGGAAGAGCCGGATGATCTTTCTCACCCTTTGGTCATTGTTGATTTCTTCACCTAGAGAAGCAAGACCATTAGTAATCTTTGTAAACTTAGTAACCATATCATCTATGGTTTCATTCTCTTGCATGCAAAAATTTTCATATTG
Organism: Agave tequilana; assembly: GCA_038442645.1. Taxonomy (NCBI): domain Eukaryota; kingdom Viridiplantae; phylum Streptophyta; class Magnoliopsida; order Asparagales; family Asparagaceae; genus Agave; species Agave tequilana. Next base: position 16,808 of record JAVJIF010004668.1, on the reverse strand, counting down.
GGACCGAAGAAGGTCTATCTTGGCCCTCTTCACTTGTGATGTCCCCTCATGTGTTACTAGCAAATGGGTCCAAATCTCATAGGCGGATTTGCAATGGATGACTCTAGCTATGTCATCATCATTGAGGGCTTGTAGGAGTGCATAATGAGCCCTAGCATTGGCATCAAACTCCTTGGTCTCAATTTCGGACCAAGTAGATTCATCACCGGGGGGTACACTAAATTGTTTAGTCACGGCCTTTGCAACTCGACTACCTAGAGATTGCAAGAACACGGTCATCTTAACCTTCCATATGGGAAAGTTAAGTCCATCAAACTTAGGTGGGGTCTTAATTCCATCGGCCATGTTTACTATGTGGAAATGAATGAAGTGATTAGCAATATAAGGATCTCTCTAAGGTTGTTAAGCCAATCCTAGAGTCCAAGCTCTGATACCAATTGAAATACACCTAGAGGGGGGGGGTGAATAGGTGTAATTGCTAATCTAATGATCTTTTTAAATTTTACTTAAGTGAGGATGCAACGATCTCTCAAAACACGACTAAGAGCCGAATACCCCTTGCGAGGTTCTGAACTCCTTCCTCCCAATTCCCCTTAAATGGGTTAGAGGTGCGCAATGCAACCGTGTTGTATTGAGGTGTGATCGAACAATTCCAAGTATGAAATGCTATGATGAAATGCACACAAGTATTGTAGCAAGAAATATTGAAGGCAAGTTAAGTAAACAAGTAAGGATAGCACAAATAAGAGTTAGTTCACAAGCAACAAATTGGAAGTAATTTAAAGCAAGAAAATAAGCAAGAGGAACGCCAAGCCAATCGCAAACAAAGTGATTTGTTTCGAGGTTCGAGCCCGTAGCTCTAGTCCCCGCCTTCACCTCCGTGAAGGGTTTCCACTATCCCCGTAGGATCCCGTACAAGAAAGGCCTCCAAAGACCTCAAGCCCGTAGCTTCACCTTACAAAGAAGTTCCCCTTAGGAACTTGTCTCCACAAGAACAAAAGATTACAAATTTGTGATCTCAACTAGACCACAACACTCTTTCTCTTTTACAAACACTCTCACACTTTTACAACTTCACCTATAGAGAGAATATGAAATTTTTGGCACTATGAAGTGTGGTGAGAAAAGCTTCAGTTGTAGAGTGATATTAGAGATCAAACAACAACTGAAAAACCAAATTGAAAGAATGGAAATGAAAGCTTTAAACTATTTTTCTCTTTCTCTTGAAAACAATGAAAACTTGTAATTTTTTCTTGGTAAATAACTAAGGCCTATTCTCCACTATTATAGGGAGAGAATAGGTTAAAAACCCTGATTTTTCCTGCTAAAATCTTCTGCAAAAGCACCCCAACAACTCCTAAAAACTCTGTTAAAGAGAAACCCAAAAACAGTTTTTCAGAAATGCCCAAAGAGGAAAGAGCCGTTGGGCTTGTTGCAGGCTTACCGGTCGACTGCCGGTCGACCGGGTCTCTGCTGGCAAAAGAGCCGTTAGGGCTCCGGTCGACTGCCAGTCGACCGATCTCACAGAAGGAAACACAGTTTCCTTCTATCGGTCGACTGGGCCAGTCGACCGAAAAATACAGAGAGCAGATCACCAAAAATCAGTCGACCGATATTTAGGGTCGGTCGACCGGCAGACATGCACAGCCTCGTGCATGTCTGGCCACAGCAGCCGGTCGACTGATATTTAGGGTCGGTCGACCGGTCTGCCTGGAAAACAGTTTTCTGGGCAGATTTTGAGTTAGAAAAATTTGTAAAAATTCCTTTAAAAATCTTAAGCTAAGTGTTATGCTGAAAATAGTTTATATACATGTATTTAAACAAGTTTTGAAGATATAAGGCTTTGGGTACATGTATGTATTAAACTAAGGCATAAACTTAGAAACACCATTTTCAAAAACATAGACATATTCAAAACACATGTGTGTGCAAATCCTAGAGCCAAAATTTACATATTCTATCTTTAACAAAAACTACACTTACAAGCTTCTAGGTCTTCAAGACTTCAACATGGGCAATCTTCACTTGATCTTCAATATTGCACTTTGAGCCCAATTTGACTTGTCTTGAATCCAATAGCTTGTATTTGAGTCCAAGATCTTTGTATATGAGTGAGAGTACTTCTAGTATGATAATAAACCTGAAACACACTTAAACAACAAATAATATTAGTACCAATAACTAATATGTTTTGTAATCATCAAAATACACTAAACATGGGTTGATTGTAACCTTGGGCCAACATTCCTTGCTACTACCAAGAAATCCTATCTTGATAACAAGCATATAGAGGCCAATGTACAAACCCTAGAGGCACTTAGATGCACTCTTAGTAAGAACATTTATTCATTGTTTCTCATTGTGATTCCGCTTTTGCAGTGTGGAACACTTTGACATCTCCCAAGCTACAAACGACAAACATTGTGGAGGAGAAATCTAGTGGAGAAGAGTCCGACCAATCTTGCTACATGGTCCAAGGGAATGATTCCCTTGAGGTAAACTTGGATACCCATCTACATGATAGTACTAGTTCTTCAGATGATAATTATGTTGATCCTGATGCATTGAATGAAGAACTATCTATTGTTTATGAAAATCTATTAGAAAAATACTAACTTTTGAAAAAAAAAGTCTTAAAATAAAAGAAGAAAATAAAAATTTGTCTTCTAGACTTGATTTCGTTTTGTAAGAAAAGGAAGAGATTTCAAGTGAACGTGACTCATTGAAATTCTAACTTGACCTTGCTCTAAATGAAAACAAAATTTTGAAAAATAAAAATGATTGTGACATTGTTTTGAAGAAAAATGAGGCTCTATCTTTAAAAGTTGATTTTGTTTTAAAAGAAAATGAAACTTTGAAAAATAAAATTGTTTTAATTTGAAAGAATTTGGATTTGATCTCAAATGAAAACAAATCTTTGAAAAATAATTTATCATCTCATGTTTACCATGCTAGTATAACTTCACCTTCTAGTGTATCTATTGCATGCACCTCTTCTTCTATTATTGAAAATGGTATATGTGCTTTAAAGAAGAGTGTTGATTTTTTGGGCTCTACTTTGAGCAAATGTGCCATGAACCACACAGGTTGGAATCCATATTTCACAAGAAACATGCTCCTCCTATGCATGCACATGCTTCTCACTTTCATACACATAACACTATGTATGCTCATGTGTACACATGTACACATTGTGGATGTAAGGGTCACCTTGTAAAATTTTGTTATGATAGATTAAAGGATTCAAAAAACAAAAAGATATGTTTGGGTTAGGAAAGGTGCTAACCCTCATGACCCAATAGAGTATGGGTACCAAAAGCCACTCCTATTTTATTTGATGTAGGTGTGGGCTCTCACATGACGTGAGAGTTTTGGTGCCTTGATGGTGGATGCTCAAGCTTGATGGACCCTACTTTGGATGCATCACCTTCAAGAGAAGTTTGGTGGGAGGACCATCATGGTTTGGAGACTTAGAGATTATCCCTAATGGTTTTGATAACTATCTCTAACTCCTTATTTATGTTTACATACTTTCATATTATTGATTTTTAGCATATTTTGTTTTTCATGATTATTATCTTAAATGCCATATAATTAGACTTATGACATACATGTATAGTAATTGAGATACACCCATGTTCATATGGATCCACTTTTTGTATTCTCACTATAGTTTGGCTATGTTGAATATCATAGTCTAAGACTTGTGAATTTAGCCTAATGATCATATTGATTTATGTTCATGATTTTGCACTTCATGTTTTGATTACATGTTTGGATGTAGCCTTCATTAAAACTTGGGTATATACTTGTACAACTAATGAGCCACAATTGATTTTGAATATTTGTGCTTAATTGCTCATTTGTACCCAATAGATGTACTAGTATAGCCTAGTTTTGATGATTCTTACATTTCAACTTGTATTCCCTATTTTGTACATGTTTTTCATGATGATGTATTTAGCTTCATGTATATGTCAATTTTGCCAAAACTTTAAATATATATGTATACCCTTGAGTCATTTGCGTTTCACGCAAAATTTCTTTATGGACTCATTTGTATTTGGGATATGTATGTATACTTCTAGTTTAGACAAAACATACATATACCTTAAAGTATATTTAGTTTTGATATTTTTCTTAGGAATTTCATATTGAGCTAATTGCCTATTCCCATGATTTTGTTGATTACATGATTCTTATACTCACATTATTCTTGTTTACTCATGATTTTTATTTCATGAGCATATATGTGCCTTATAGACCTTGAGTGTCGATCATCGTGTGACTTACATGTTTTCATAGAATATATTCATGTTTTATTCCTTACTTGAAGGATTTCGCACTAGTTTTCAAATATTATTTTAAACTAGTCTTTATTCTTCAATTTGTAGAGTTTTCAAAAATCTTAAAGTTATTTTCAAATCCTATTTTTGAAAACCCCACCAATCAAAGGGTGATGAGCGACCATGCCTTGTATGCTCTTATTGAAAATCTATTTAAATATGTGCATGAAAGGGAGATAGTATGAGTTATACACTTGATCCTCATCATATTTTCAATTAGTATCTCAATTGATATTTTTATGTTTGTATACTTATATGTGTTTTCTATATATGTATGGTTTAAATTTCAAATAGTATTATTTTTGATTGGTATTTATATTTTCATACATATATATATGATTTGATTGTGCTTACAATATCTTTACATCTTAAAGCACAAATTATATTTTTGCTAAGCTTGATTTAGTCCTTAATGATAATTATTTTTCAATTGGTATCTTATACAAGCTTATGCATTATTTTTATCAGTATTTCATAAAGGGGGAGAAAAATTCATGTTTTATCTTTCAATCGGTTTTATTTTCAATTGGTATCCTACTCCCAATCTTTATGATGAAAAATGCTTTGTTTTGGTATATGATAACATTTTCAATATTGGTATCAAGAATCTTAAATTGATATCTATATTGATATGAGCTGTATTTACCTAAAAATTTGATTTTCCTTTCAATTGGTATCAAAACTTACAATATATATATTGTACTTACAATTGGTTCAAATTAATAAAATATTTTCAATTGGTATTAATATTTAGAATTGATATCAAGATTTATAATATATATATATATATATATATATATATATATATATATTATATATATATATATATATATATATATATATATATATATATATATATATATATATATATATATTTCAATTGGTATCAAAAACATACAATGCTTCATTTTCTATCGGTATCAAACATTTACAAGATATTTTCAATTGGTATCTTAAAATTTTTTTTGTTTATTTTCAATTGATATCATAAATTGGTATCATAATGTTTTGATATATACCTTTATCATAAATGGGAATATTCTCAATTGGTATCATAAGTTTGTTTTAAAGAAGTTTCATAATGTTTTGATATATATTGCTTATATGCAAGGAAAGCTTAACATCTTTTCTATATATACATTCATGTTGAGTGTATTTCATATTGAAGTTATTGATCTCTCTTTGGTATTTAATACACGTGTGTAGAGGGAGCTTCACATCTCTTTTTATACATTGTATATTATGCGTTATGTGATTAGGGTTGTTTAGTCACCTCTTTTTCATGTAATGCATGTATGCAGGGGGTTAACTTTACGTCTTTCCTCTTCATGAATGTATATCGCATATATATAACTTTATTGTTTGATTTGACAAAAAGGAGGAAAAATTTTTTTTTAGTTTATTTGTGCCCCTTTGTTAATGATTTGACAAAAAGGGGAGTAGTATTTGGAGATTTATATATGTATGTTTACTTTTACAATTAGTATCAGAGCATGTTTATTTCATTTTCTTATTTTATACAAAAAGGGAAAAAGAATTTTTGAGACTTTACATATGCATGTTTAGTTTTTCAATTGGTATCGGAGTATATATATTTTGTTTATACAAAAAGGGAAGAAGTATTCCTCATTTAGACATATATGTGTTGTTTTGTTTATGAGCATTCACTGCATATCTTTATGTTTATTGTTTTGCATGAGTTAAGAGAGAGCTTCTATGAAACTTAATTTTAATCCATGCATATATAACTCCATGAGTTTTGTCATCATCAAAAAGGGGAGATTGTTAGCCCAGAGGCCCATCACTCTAGTTTTGATGATGATTAACTCATGTAGTTATAGTTTACTAATAATCTTGTGATATTTAGTTTCAGATATTTGATCAAGATTTTAGTAGGTGTTTGGCTTCAACAAGGAGTTTTGGAGCTAACACATGATGATTCAAGAGCTTGCGCGTCAAGATCACATCTAGCACTCGGTTGAAGTCAAGCTGTTGGATCACGTTTGGATCGAGTCGCCTTGGAGACAGAGCTCTACAAGAAGACCTCAGTTTATTAGTTTAAGATTGTTTAGATCTTGTGTAAAGATAGATAGTGTTGATATGCTCAAGTTCACATGCACACACAAGTTTTAAAGTTTATTGGTTTTGGTTTTCAGTTTAACCGGTTTCAGATTTCATGTCAAAAATATAGATAGATATCTTTATATGTATATTGCATTCTATCCATATACAATATGCTTCAAAGTTATTTCAATATCATGTTTTTGTATTTACATGAGTTTTAGAGAAAACGATTTTCCACTTTAAAAATCTAAGTTTGGAAAATACCGATTTTGGTTTAAAGCCTAATTTCAATATCACAAAAATGGTTCAAATAGTTTGTAATATGTGTTAAATTTTAGTCACACATATTTTTATTTCAAAGATCTTATAAGAACTTATTTTTGTGAAATTTATGTGATTTTATGGGATTTAATTGAAGGTAAAAAGACAAGTTTTTAATCCCTTAAATAGAGTGACCTGGCCTTCTGCCGGTCGACCGGACGGTCCGCCGAGGTAGAAGTCGGTCGACCAGTCCGGTCGACCGATGTAAACAAACGTGCACAGGCCAATAGGCTGGAGGGTCGGTCGACCGGGTCAGTCGACCGACAGAGAGCATCTGCTCTCTGGATCTGACCCCGGTCGACCGGGCAGTCGACAGGCAGAGAGCCTCTGCTCTCTGTTTTCAGGCCTCGGTCGACCGGGCGGTCGACCGGAGGCACAACGGTCATAAAAATGACTGTTGGCCGGTCGACCGGGCGGTCGACCGGCAGGGCATTTTTGCCCTTTCCTGGCTGCCAACGGGCAGAATTTTTGAGGGTTATAAATAGCCCCCTCCTTGGCTGATTTCACTAAGAATTTGAAGAGCAATTTTTTTCATCTTTACAAGTGTTTAATAGCAAGTTTTTAAAACAGTTTTTGTGCCAAAAGATTTTATCTTTATTTGTTTTTAAAGGGTTGGAAAAATCAAAGAAAAGGAGAGTCTTTGGGAATTAGTTTTGATTTTCATTTATATTTCTATCTAGAATTTTTTTCAAGAGTTTTTCTTTGTGATTTATTTTTTAAACACTTTATTTTCTCACACTTGAGCTATCTATCTATCCTATCTATTAGGATCTTATTTTTGGTGAGAAAATTGGTTTGTGGTTTAGTGAGACCCTCAATAGTTGTAAATCTTCTTTGTATTTGTGTTATCCCTCTAGTGAGAGGTATTTGTGTTGGTATCCCTCTAAGTGTAGAGGTGATTGAGGTTGTTGTTTGGCTTTGTGCCTATCCCTCTAGTGTGAGGTGATTGTGGTTGTTTGGCTAAGTGTCCATCCCTCTAAGTATAGAGGTGATTGTTGTTGTGCCTTACCTCTTGTGTAGAGGTTGTGTTTGTTGGAAAGAGGAATTGTGTACTCTAAAATTGTATTACCCAAATCCTTAGTGGAGGTTTCCTATGTCGGAAGTCCTGTGTGGACAATATAGTAAAATTCTTCTGTGTGAAGGCGGGGACGTAGAGCTGGGTGCTCGAACCTCGAAACATATCTCGGTGTTTGCGATTGATCCACTATCTCTAAACTCTCTCTCTTTTATACCTTACATTGATTCATATTGCTCATATCATATATACTTGGTATTATTTGTGTGCCTCACTTGTGTTGAACAAAAAAGTTTCATATAGCACCTCAACTCTTATTTAGAGGAATTTAGAGGAGATAGTCTAGAGCCCTTCACCGGAAATTCGGCTACACTATTTGGTTATACTAAGTGTGTTGCAATTAGTTTTTAATTTCGCATTATTTATCATTAGATTAGATGTACACCTATTCACCCCCCCTCTAGGTGTACTTTCATATTCAAATTGGTCAAGTGACCCCTATGAGTAGTACATGGTCACTAATGCAAACTGAACATGGAATAACAACATCCACATATACAGAACAGTATACACGAATACATATAATAATGTATCATCTATCTTATGAATCACATACATAAGACTTGCAAAATTGTTGACGTCCCATGTCTTGTGCCTCGAGAAACTGCTATCAGGATACCTTCACTCCTTACATTGCATGGTCTTGAGACGTACCTGCATCAATTGATTTAGATGTATAATTTGGTACACTTTTTATTTGGGTCCTATGGGTTTAGTTTTGCGAACCCAAACATGCTCATTTAAAGTGTTCTTCTTATCATAACAAAATCTTGTCAAATGACATTTTCGACCGCAATGTGTATAGTGGTACACTTTAGCTTATATATGTGCATAATGTGTATGTTGTGTAACATGTGTAGTATTTTTTGGAATTTGTTTCTTTTGAAACATAGATTTCATTTTATTTGCTCAAGTTAAACTTAAATCATTTATTTTCTTTTCATTTCATTAATCTCTTTAATATTAATTGAAATGTTGGTGTTTTTAGCACGACAGATGCTCATGTGTAAATCAAAATTTTTTTTATTCTTGTTACAAGAAATAGACAGAATTTTTTTTTCTTTTAATGCAATTTCTAAATTTGATGATAAAGCATTATTCTCCTTTTTTAGTTTTAGATACTTAATCTTAAGTGATTCATAGTTTTCTAGCACTTCTTGAAATACCATAGTCATCTCATTAAAAGTTATTTCTGCATCATCTAAAGTGGGTTCAGATTTTACCTTAAATGAGTTGTTACCTTGCGTCATAAAACACATGTTGGCGGTATAAGCTTCCTCATCTGATTCACTCACTGAATCATCTCATTTGGCCTTCATTGCGCTTTTACCATAAGGCTTTTTTGACATGGAGGCTTTTGTCTTCATTATCAAGCAATCTGCAATTAGATGTCTGGGTTTCTTGCAATGATAGCACACCTCCATTTTCTCCTTGTAGTTCCTCTTGCCTTGGAATTGTTCTTTTTGTTGTCAAAGCGCCCTTTCTTGTAGAACATGCGTCTTACTCTCCGTACGAGCATGGACATAATTTTCATTTTAATCTGGGTCTTCGTCATCATCTGAATTTGCGGGAGAGACATTGAATGCTACGGCTTTCTTCTTTTGTGGCTCTTGTTGCTCCCGTGCTTTGATCTCCATTCCATGGGTCTTTAGGTTACCCATAAAACCTGTGAAGTCCATCTCCTTGAAAGCGTTCAACTTTTTTAGTTGCCTTGACCTCCCATGATTTGAGAAGTGATCGGATGATCTTTCTCACTTTATTGTCATTGGAGATTGGTTCACCTAGAGAAATCAGACAGTAGTAATTTTACTAAAGCGAGTAAGCATATCATTAATTGCTTCATTCTCATGCATTTTAACATTTTCATATTATGAAGTGAGTAAATCAAAATTTAGTTCTCTTCACTTGAGTGATTCCTTCATATGTGGTAATCATTGTGTTTCATATTTCAAATTCAGATTCACAATTAATGACTCTAGACAAATCATTATCATTTAAGGTTTGCTGATAGACATAGGTTGCCTTAGCATTGCTTCAAATGCCTTAGAGACATTTTCAGGCCAAGGGTCAATCATATGATCAGATTCTTTAAATTCTTTTTCAATATCAAGAGAAACATCTTTACCAAGAGATTTCAGAAAAACTCTCATATTAATCTTCCATATAGAAACTTAAGATTATCAAACCTAGGTAGAAATTTAACATTGAAGTTGTCTCCGTGAGAAGCCATTTGTGTGTAATGACAAGTATATGATTAGCTAAATAAAGATCAACTCTTAGGTGGTTAACATTAAACAAGAGCACTCGCTCTGATTGAAAATCACTTAGAGGGGGGAGGGGCGAATAGTTGATGTGACGCAGACAAGAAAGCGAAGATGCTGGCTAGATCTCGTTCTAGCGCTGACGAACCCTAAAAGGAACCTTCAAGTAGGATAATACTCGAATCCACAAGCAAAACAACTCGAATCCGCAACAAAGACAACTCGAATCCACGAGCAATTGGAGAGAAAAACTTAATTTTATTAATTAAAATTATCGTGTATAAAACAAAAAATACAATGGCCTTTAATAAGCTTTAAAATGGTAGTCTAATCTAACTAGGAACTAACACAAAAATAATTTGGAATCCGAATTGGACCCAATAACAAACTCCTAAACATAATTGAATTTTTTGATACAGAGGTTGGTGACAGAGTCAATCGACTAATGACTTTTATTAGTCGACTAATGAACAAGTCAAAAAATTACCAACTTTTTGTTGTACAAAACTATAGTCGACTACTGAGAGAATTAGTCGACTAGTAAGTTGACTACTGAGAGGATTAATCGATTAAACCAAATATGAAACTCTCCGTTGGGTGAACTAGTCGATTAATCTGAAGCACTAGTCACCTAGTTTGGCTTTTCCTACTGCCTTTCAACCATTAGATGTGGGTGCTAGGCTTCCTACATCAGTCCCTCTCTCTTCAAAAGAACTCACCCTCGAGTTTCAATCAATAGAACCATGAACATGGTTTTCTTTAGCAAACTCAGCTTGAGGGAAAGTGTGATCCTAAAATCTTGATTCGCCTCGACGATCTTAATCAAATCCATATAGTATTGAGTCTTATCTTCAATGTAATCATTATCTCAGATCGGTTGATAATCAATGCTAATTGGTTGGTGCTCCTCATCATCCAGCCATACACATACTCCATGCTCCCATACTTCATTGGTTCGCCTCCATGAAGAAGATATTCCAAAGTGTAATTGGAGATAGAACTTGGCATACTGTGCAGAATACATCACACCCATGTACTAATAATAGGTGATATGAACTTGAAGAATTTAAAGCTTTCAGCTCTAGCACTCTCTTTCCACATGAAATGATCCTCATAATCATGAAGAATAAATGCATCATGATGTTGAATATCTCTCATGGGTGGTAATCCTTCTGGAAGCTCGTCATGAACAACTTCTTTGAACTCTTCCAACATGGGCTTCATCTTTCAAGAACTTCAATAGATGGAGCGACTTCTTCTTTAACCACCAAAGCAAATCTTTTCTTTATCTCTTTTGATTCCACCAAGAATTCACCTCGGTTGCATATGGATATGAACTTAGGCTTCTTTTCTTCTGTAAGCTTTGAAATAGGTGGAATAGGCTTCATAACCAAATTATTTGTTCGCCCAAAGGCCCATCACTCTAGTTTTGATGATGACTAACTCATGTAGTTATAGTACTAATGATCTTTGTTGTGTTTAAGTTCCAGATATTGATCAGGATCTTAGTTGATGTTTAGCTTCACTAAAAAACTTAAAGTCAAGTTTGGAGCTAACAAATGGTGATTCAAGAGCTCAAACTTATAGAATATATTTAGTACTCGAGATGGAGTCTAGCTCGGAGAATCAAGTTTGGATCAAGTCTACACGGAGAAGAAGATCTTCAAGAAAACTTGTGTCTAGAGTTTTATAAGTTAAATCTTGTGTAAGGTATATATTGTTGGCCCAAAGGCCCATCACTCTAGTTTTGATGATGATCAACTCATGTAGTTATAGTACTAATGATCTTGTGTTAATTAGTCTCAGATTTATGATCAAGATCTTAGTTGGTGTGTAGCTTCAACAAAGGATTTAAAGTCAAGTTTTGGAGCAACACGGTTTGATTCAAGAGCCTATGCATCAAGACCACATCAAGTACTCAAGAGGATTCTAGCTCTTTGGATCAAGTTTGGACCAAGTCAAGAAGATGTGAAGATTTCAAGTGAAGACCTTCAAGATCAAGACTTGTGTCTAGGTTTGTTTTATTAAGATTTTATTTTTAGTTAAAATGTAAAGGATAGAATAGTTGGTGGATTGCTCAAGTATACCATATACACACACTCTTGATTTAGATGAGTTTTCATAAAAGAATTTTCATTTTGAAAAAGACTTCATTTTGACAAAATACCAGTTTGATTTTTGGAGTTTATTCTATACATGTGTTTTTAACCAAAATTTTTAGTACTTATTGTCAAAAACATAGATATTTTATCATCTATGTGTAGTAGATCATATCCATATACTCTATGCTTTAAAGTGTTTAAAATATCTTGTTTTTTGTATTAGAGATGTTTGGAAAAACAATTTGAAAAATACGGTTTTTATTTTTAGCCAAAATTTCTAAGTTACAAAAATAGTTCAAAATGTTTGTAACATATCTTGATTTTACTCAAACATGTTTGTTTATCAAAGTATAATACTGAACCTATTTTTGTAGATTTTTCGTGAATTTATGGGATTTTATTTAAGTCAAAAAGTTAACCTTTTAATCCCTATAAAAATCCTATTTGGCTTCTGCCGGTCGACCGGACCGGTCGACCGAGCTAGGAGTCGGTCGACCGAGTCGGTCGACTGACGTACACAGAACGTACACGCCAGTCTGGCTGGAGGGCCGGTCAACCGACAGCAGTCAGAACTGCTGACTGGACCCCAACGGCTAGTTTTTGGATAGCCTATAAATTGGGGGTTTCTTGGGCTGTTTTGTAGAAGATATTAGGAGAGTTTTAAAGATAGTTTTTCCTACTCTATTAAGAGATTTTCTCCACTTGTTTGAGAGCAAATATTTCCAATTAAAAAGGAAGTTTATCAAGAGTGTTTTTCAAAGTGATTTCTTGTGTTTTCCTCCACAAATTCCATCCTTGTTTTTCTCACAAACACTTGATCTATCCATTGATATATTCATCCTATAGGACTGTTATTGTGAGAGTGTTTATTGGTGATCAAAGTGTTTAGATCACCAAGAGTTCTTTCTTGTACTTTGAGGAGGCGGACTTGCGGGTTCGCAGTATTTTCGAGTTCGTGTGTGAACTCTTTGTAGAGGTGCGGCCTCGGCGAGCTAGTGGGCTTGCAGTGTGTTCTTGCGGGAACAAGTGAAGGGACTAGAGAGTCCAACGAGTTCAAGTGTGAACTCGCCTTGTAGGTGTTGCGGCACCGAGTGATCCGGTGGGATCGGTTTTTTAGTGAAAATCCTTCATAGTGTTGAAGGCGGGGACGTAGAGCAAGTGTGCTCGAACCTTGAAACAAATCTCCCGTGTTTGCGATTGCTCTCTCTCTCTCTATCTCTTACTTGTCTTTATATCTTGCATGCTAATATTGTCTTTATCTTTATAGGCTTGATATATGTGTGCTTATTGTTATATGCTTGGGGATTGTTTACTAACACTTGTATTCAACCAAGAGAGCCAACGCGGCACCTCAACTCTTATTTAGAGGAATCTTGAGGAGTTAGTCTAGAGCCATTCACGGGGAATCCGGCTACACTCTTGTGTTATACTTGGTGTTTAGTTTTAGAAGTTTTCAGTTTGCATTTAATAAGTTTTTTAATTCCGCATTAATTGTCCATTAGATTAGCTAGTCACCTATTCACCCCCCTCTAGGTGATTACAATTGGTATCAGAGCCACGTGCTCTTGATTTGGGTCTAACAACCTACAGTTAAAGATCCTCATTTATAACTAATCACAATATTTGTACACACACCATGGATTTCATGTCACCTCCCACCTTTGACATTCTTAACATCCAAACTTGGAAGGTTAAGATATCTTTGTACCTCAAAGTCCTAGGCATTCATGTTTATTTTGCCACTCTTAAAGATTCTTATTGTTTAAATGGCAAAAATATTGAGGCTAATGCAAAAGCCATCCATGCTTTGAAGAGTACCCTAAATGATGATTATTTATTTAGGCTTGCTAATTTTGATTCGGTTTTTATAGTTTGGAACACAATACTCTCCCTTGGCGAAAAAGAATAATACTATGCGGGGAGCGACTCGGATGTTGGAAGTGACGCTTCCAACGTGTGCTACATGGTCCAAGGGGATAACCTCCTTGAGGTAAACACCGAATCCGAGCTAGATGAGGATGTTGATATGCCTTATAATGAACTAGCATCATTTTGTCAACAACTCTTAGAAAAATATTAATTGCTTAAAAAGGATAACAAGAAAATGAAAAATAATTTTGATTCCTTGTTAAAAGAAAATGATTCTTTTAAAAATAAAGTTGCATGCATTGAAAAAGAAAATGAAATTTTGAAAAATGAAAATGTTTCCTTGTTTTCTAAATTAAATGATCTTTGTGAAGGAAACACTACTTTGAAAAATAAAATTGTTTTGGTGAAAAAACAAAAAGAAGTTGCTTTAAATGAAAACACCTCTTTGAAAAGAAAAATGGTTGAAAAAGAAAAAGTTAATGCTTCTAAAAAGAAAAAGAAAAATGATTTCATTCCCACCATACTTTACATGCCACTATTAATCAAAATGAGATTAAATTTTTGAAAAATAAAATAGATTGTTTGAGCTCGACTCTGAGCAATTGTGCATTTAACCACAAAAAATTGGAATCCTTGTTTCAAAAGAAACAAGTTCCCATGTTCATGCACATCACCCACATCATGCATATGCACACTTTACACGCCACGATCACACTCATACACATGTGCATCCTAGAGTGTACAAGTGTACACATTATGGCCGCAAAGGCCATCTAGCAAGATTTTGTTATGATAAGATAAATACTTTAAATTTTGCTAATAAGAATGTTTGGGTTCCTTACAATGCTAACCCTCAAGGACCTAAAAGAAAATGGGTACCAAAATCCCCACCTTGTGTATTTGATGTAGGTGCGGACTCTCACAAAACGTGAGAAGATTGGAGCCTTGATGGTGGATGCATATGGACTTGATGGACACACATTTGATGCACCGCTATCAAGGAGGTTTGGTGGGACAACCACCATGTTTTGGAGAATTAGAGCATAGTTCTTTTGTTTTGGTAACTATCTCTAAACTCCTAATTTATTTACATGCTTTCATTTGATGATATTTTTTTTGCATGTTTTAGTGCTTGTTAAAATGTTCATGTTTTATGTTTTAGGCTTCATGTGGTAAATACTAGTTTAAATGTAATTTTTATCAAAACTTGTGTATATACTTGTACAAGTAGTGAGCAACATTTGATTCATATACGTTTGCACTTCATTGTTCATTTGTACTCACTATATGCACATGTATAGCCTAGTTTTGATGATTCTCTCATTTACACTTGTTTTGCCAATTTTCCTATTTTACTTCATGTATATGTATTTTGTATTCAAATCTAATAAATATACATGTATGTCTCTTGAATCTCTTGCCTTCATGCAAATTATATCATAGACTCTTTTTATGTTTGGAATATGTATGCATATTGTTAGTTTTGGATAAATCATACATATACCTAGAAGTTATGTTTAAATGAAAAATAATTTTCATTTTTTTGTTTGATAAAATGATATTTGCTTTGAGCTTTATTGACTATCTTCATGGAAAATGTTAATTACATGATTTTTGTGCACTCACACTTTATTTGTTTATTCATGACTTTGTTTCATGATTATTTTTGAGCCTTATAGATTTCGAGTGTCAAACTTTATGTATTTAGTATGCTTCATGATATACATATGATTTGGTTTCATGTTTTGAAGGATCTTTAACTAGTTTTTCAAAAATTAATCTAATTAGTTATTTATTCTTCATTTGGTAGTGTTTTCACTATAAAAATTTTTTTAAACTCTATTTTTGAAAACCCCTACCAACCCCTTTTAAAGGGAGGACTGATGGGCGAGTATGCCTTGTAAGCCTTATTGAAAATCTTTTATCTTGTGCATAAAAAGGGTGGTAATTATGAGTTATATACTTGATTTACATTGTTATTTTCAATTGGTATCTCAATTGATATTTATTATGTATATACTCATATTTTGTTTACTATATATGTATGCTTCATTTCAAATAATATCAATTTCTATTGGTATTTTCTTTTCATACATATATATATATGATTTGTTTGTGCTTGACTTTCAAGATATTTACATGTTTAAAGCACAAAGTATGTTTATGCTAAGCTTAATTCAAATCTTAATTTTCAATTGATTTCTCAATTGGTATCTTTTATATAAACTTATGCATTATCTTCAATTGGTATTTTTTTTACAATTGGTATTTGTTTATTATTGATATCAAAATGTACAATATATTTCAATTGGTATCTATTGAACTATTTATTTCAATTGGTATCCATAAAAATTTAAATTGGTATCAAAATATAAAATACTTTCCTTCATTGGTATCAACATTTCATTGCATTTCAATTGGTAAAATGTTTCAATTACAATTAAAATTCAAAATTTGTAATGATTATTTACAATTGGTATCTTAAAAATTGATTTACTAAGATATCTCAAAATTTGTTTTATTGAGAAAATTCAAAATTTGTTTTAATAAGAAATATTAAAATGTTTTGATGTGTATTGCCTATATGCAAGGAGAGCTTAACATCTCTTCTACATATAGATTCATGTTGAGTGTATCTTATATCGAGGAGCTTGACAACTCTTCTTTATGCGATACACGTGTGTAGGGGGAGCTTTACATCTCCTCTTATGCATTGCATATTATGTGTTATGTGAATTAGGGCTTGTCATTCCTTCTTCATGTAATGCAT